>PVJN01015783.1:0-43680 GCA_004026805.1 Lasiurus borealis | reverse complement strand
GGGGCGGGGCCTCCCGACCGAGAGCCAATGAGAAGGGCCGGTCCGCGGGCTCGCGGTTCCCTGAGGAGCCTCAGTAGTAGAACCCGGTGTTTTGCTTTCTAACTCGGTTGGACTCCAGTCGTGAGGTGCGAGGCGGCTGGTTAACGCGCTGCACCGGGTTGAGAGCTCCCCCAGTGTTCGGTGCCAGTGGAGAGAGGGCTGCGCCTTCCCGCCCCAGCGGCTCACTGGGCACGGCTTAAGAGGCACTTTAGCCTAGAATGAAGCCGGGGCACCGGCCGCGTTCCCCTCCTCTAGTCTTGCACGCCGCTCCCTCCATCCGAGACCGGCGGCGGCCGGGGGCGGCCCCAGCCCCGCACCGATAGGAGCTCTCCCGGAGCCTTTCGCGTCTCCCCTAAACGCCGCGCGCGCTCTGCAGCTCGCGGTCGGGTGCCGCCACCTGCCGGCCGCCTGGGTGCCCTGCAACGTTTTCCCTGAGTGCCTCAGCCCCCCTGCGGGTGTGCACCGAGTGGGGTTAGAGTGGGCAATGTCCCCATCTTCCGAGTGATCTGCTGGTAGTCTCGCTGGAAGTATATATTCCATGGACCCCCTCACACACTGACTGAGAGGGTAGGACCCAGGAGTCTATTTCAAACAGGCGCCAGGCAAGCATGGGAAATGGGAGGGAGCAGACACATGAAGGCTCTACCTTTTTATGTTGTTTTTTTGAAATTGATTTTAAAAGAGGGAGGGAGAGAGGAAGAGAGGGAAGGAGGGAGAAAATGAATGAGAATGAGGGGACCAAACATGAAACCAGAGCATGTGTCCTGAGGGGACTGAGCCACACCTGCCAGAACTCAGGGCACATTCTTGCTTGCACTGACCACGCCACACTAGGCTCAGCATCCCTCAGCAGAAAAAGATCCTAAAGACCTAGCTCCCTGGCATTCCCAAGCCCACTGTGTCTGGAGGAGATGTGGTAGCAGAATCATTGACAATTGATCTTTTCCTTGCAATTTTAACATCTAAAAAATAATAATTGTTTCCTTCTTTTTTTATTTTTTTTATTCTGCAAGCATATTTCCTTTTTGTAAACCAGTCAAACATTTTATCAATTTCTGGGAGGGAAGATGCAGTGGTCTTCTAACTGGTCTCTCCTCTTCTACCCCTGCCCCCTTACCTTCTCAATCCAGCATTCGGTGGTCTTGTTTAAATCAGATACTGTTTGCTCCCTTGTTTGAAATTCTCCTCTGGATTTCCCATCTCGTAGGAGTAAAAGCCACAGTACCTTCATTTTCTGACAAGGCTCTGAGGATCTGCGGCCTCCTTTTACTCCTCTGACCTTATCACCTGCTGCTGCCCCAGCAAGATCCTCCTGGCAGTTTCCCATTCCCTCTGGGATGCTCCCCTGGGAGCCTGTGCACCTGCTCTCGTTTCCTCTACCCCCAGATGTCAGCACAGCCCCTCAGTTCACCTCTTTTAAGACTACCCAAGGGCCACTTTTTCTTCTTTTTGAGAATATGTTTGTTTCCCTAAATTGATTTTGAGAGAGAGAGAAGCATCGGTGTGAGAGAGAAACATCTATCGGTTGCCTCCCATATATGCCCCAACATGGGATCCAACTCTCAATCTGGGTGTGTGCCCTGACCAGGAATCGAACCCAAGACCCTTCATGTGTATGGGATGATGCTCCAACCAACCACACCAGCCAGGGCCAAAGGCCCCCCTTTTTTTCTTTTAACTTGCAAACAAACACTCCCTATATTCCATCTCTGTTTTGTTTTCATTAATTTCTTTTATTGTGTCTTCTTTCACTAGAACTTGAGCTTCCTGAGGGCAAAGATTTTATCTGTTTTGTTCACTGTCATATTATCAGTACCTATGGCAATGGTAGATGTTCAAAACAATATGATGTAGATTGTTAAAGAAATGAAAGTGCCTGGCTAGTTTGGCTCCGTTGGTTAGCATCGTCCCATGCACCAGGAGGTCACGGGTTCGATATGTGGTCAGGGCACATGCCCGGGTTGCTGACTCCATCTACAGTAGGAGTTCAGCAACATATCTATTTCAGTAAGGGGAAAGAGAGAGAAATATTGATATGAGAGAGTCACTTCCATCTGTTGCCTCTCAACAGTAGCCAAGGATGGAACCTGTAACCCAGGTGCATGCCCTTGACCAGAAATCGAACCCACCACCTTTTGGTAGGTATATGGGCCAATGATCTAACCACTGAATATACCAGACAGGGAAAAAATATATTTTTTTAAATAAAATAATATTTATCCTGATTATTTCAAATAATGTCCCAATTCTAGCTTCCAGGCCTTCAACTTCTGATGCTGTTTCCCTACTCCTAATTCTCATACTACTATATTGAAAAATAAGTTCATATTTTTAAAAAATGGATTCAGAGCCTAGCTGGCATGGATCAGGGGTTGCATGTTGACATATGAACCAGGAGGTTACAGTTCAATTCCAGAGCACATGCCTGGATTGCAGGCTGGATCCCCAGTAGGAGGCATGTAGAAGGCAGCCATTCAATGATTCTCTCTCATCATTGATGTTTCTCTCCCTCTCCCTTTCTGCAATCAATAACAATGCTTTTAAATGGATTCACAGACTTGGCATGCATTTTTAAAAATAGCATTATTGAAGGTTAGAAAGGAAAAGTGGAGCTTTTTAGGAACATCTGACAAAGGTTAAGGATAGATAAGTTCCTTCTAAGTCAGCTGATTGAAAATGAAACTTTTAGCTTCATAAAAAGTGTGAGTACAAGTGTGTTTAAGGGAGCTGAGAGGGGAGATGGTTAAAGCTTTCAAATGCTGAATGCACACTTTTGGGACAAGTGTGGAGAACGGGTCAGGGAGAGTTTGCCAAACCTACAGACGTTTCCTGTGCATTGCAGAGAACCCTAGAATGGTCAGGAAAGTGTGGAGTGCAGCAATTTAGAAGCAAATTAGAAACTCAGGACATTTTACAATACAAAATAAACCAAACTCAAACCCATATAGGGGATTGCTGAGTAATGTTTATCCTGAGCAGGGGGTTCAAATTGGTCATGTACAGCCAAGTAATTTTTCCTCAGCAAAGGGGGTCTTCCTTCAAGTTTGGAGGCTTTTTAGCTGACAGTTACCCTGTCTGTAACCCTGTGCCTGGGACTCTCTTCCCCCAGATGTCAGCACAGCCCCTCAGTTCACCTCCTAGAAATTAACTAGAAAAGGAGGGAAATAGGAAAGCCCAAAACAAGCCTGAAAGTCCTCAAGAGACGGTAAATGGCATTGTGGAGAGCTGCTGGTGCAGGCTTACGGTGACTTCCAGAGGCTTCCAATCCGTCCATCTGGATGAACGGAGGACAAGGGCAACATTTTCTTCTAGGGATCACAATCTGGAAGAAAAAAATACACAATAAAACCCTGAATCCTAAGCATATTTCACCTCCGAAAGACCTATCGGAGGTCCAAGATGGATAAATGATTGCTGCAGATATCTAATCATAGGTAGGTTCTGACTCTGACCTTAAGCAAGTCATGTCGGTAAAGCCAGAACCTCCTAGCAAACACCTTTCCTAACATTCTCTCTAGTTCTCTCTTCCCTGACTCTCTCTTGCCACAATCCTTCCCTGGATACTCAAGGGAAGAGTGGCTGTTCAGTTTCCTCGTCTGCATGGACAAGCTCCCGTGTCCACAGTAGGGATCTGGGAAGGCATGGCATCCAGACCTAAAAGTCTTTTTGCTGGATTTTAAAGATTGCGAGTAAAACGCCAAATGGTTCTATCTGCATTTTGTTTTTCATCATAAAGCTCTGATTTTATAAAGAAACACCCCCACCCCAGAAAATCACCTAGTTGTGGAAAAACAGTCAAAGTTATTGCTTCAACGGTGACATTGTAATTGCACCAAAGCACACGGTCTTCTGAGAAAAATGGGAATTGGGGGAAAAGGCTGGAATTACCCAAACATTCCCCAGACTCAAATCCGTTCCCCTGAAGCAACAGTGACAGGAATAAAATAACCCACAATGCCGTTTACCGTCTCGTGAGGACTGTCAGGCTTGTTTTGGGCTTTCCTCTTTCCCTCCTTTTCTAGATATTTTCTGGGAATAGTCATTGGGGAAGGAAGAGGGGGAAAACGTGAATTTTGACAGAATTACAAGAATAGCTCCCTCTCCTGGGAAAGGCTCAAGCTCCTCAAGAATCAGGAGTCTCAGGTGGGAGTGAGGGAGCTTCTGCCAGAGGCAGGTTGTCCGCCGCCACTCTGGCTCTGCCCCCTCTTCCCACTCTCCCAGGAGACTGGCAGCACCTCGTGCCCCACGGCCCTTCTCCCAGGAAGCCTGCTCCTCCTGAACCTCCCACTGGCAGCCCCCAAAAGGTCTCCTGTACCCTGCCCAGTGCACTGTTCCCCACTTCCTTCCTCATCATCCCCTTGACCTTCTGAGATACTCAGAGAAAAAATTCTGCTGCAACAAGTGCCCTGCTTGCCCTGCTCCAGGACACCTGTCTTCCTGATGCGAGGCCCTGCAACTTTGGGATTTTCTAGAATCTTTTAGGATGTGCTTTCCACTGCAGTTCCATCCCACTTCCAGGCTCCAGCTCCACCCTGGACAAAGGTGTAAGAAAGGTCCTGAGCTTGACTATCCTTCTCATTATCCTTTTCCCAACCCAAGATGTGATTTTACGGAAAGATTTGACTTACATAGTCGTCTTTAATGTTGACAGTGGGGAGAGGTGGCGGAGCCAGAAGTGGCAGTGGGCAACCTGCTATTGGCAGGATGGCTTCCTCACACCCACCATGTAAATATTACCCATTCAATAATCTAAATTTAAAAACACATATGAGGCCCTGGCTGGCGTGGCTCAGTTGGTTGAGCATTGTTCCATGTACCAAAAGGTCACCTGTCCAGTTCCCAGTCAGGGCACATGCCTGGGTCGCAGGCTCAATCCCCAGTATGGGGCATGCAGAAGGCAGTCAACTGATGTCTCTCTCTCATCAATGTTTCTCTCTATCCCTTCTTCTCTCTCTCTAAAAATCATTAAAAACTATACAGAGAGAGTGAGGAAGAGGTTGAAGATAAGGGAGAGTCTGGTAGGAGGATGGTAACTAGAAATGGGTCCACAGGAGAAAGAACAGATATGAATGGCCAATAATGAGCCCTTGCATGGGTCTGATACCAGAGCTTGAAGTTATGATTAGTACTCCAGTCATAAAATGCCAGTTTCCCAATACCAGCTGACTTCATTTCCCTGGCTTTTTTCTACATCCTCTAAAGCTGAAGCAAAAATTCTACTCGAATAATAAGTCAAACTCCCCATGTATAGATAAACAGTATGTCAGACGCCAGTGGAAAAAAATCTATTTTTAGTTCCTCTAAGATACCTGCTTGTTTTCTTTTAAAAATCACTAAACTAAAGACTTATTTCTCCCCATTTATTGACACCCACTCACTTCTCTGAATTTTAAAGTTTGTGCCCTAAATGGTTTGGCTCAGTGGATAGAGTGTCGGCCTTCGGACTGAAGGGTCAAAGGTTCAATTCTGGTCAAGGGTATGTATCTTGGTTGCAGGCACATCCCCAGTGGGGGCGGTGCAGGAGGCAACTGATCGATGTTTCTCTCTTATTGGTGTTTCTAACTCTCTGTCCCTCTCCCTTCCTCTCTGTAAAAATATCAATAAAATATATTTTTTAAAAATTTTTAAGTTTTTACTTTATTTTTCTCCTTTATTCATTCATTCAATCATTCAATTAATATATATTATATGATATATACTATATATATCAGCAAGTTCATTATATATATATAGTATATCTAATAAGTTTCAAGCACTGTACTAAGGCATTATAGAGCTATAGCTTTGAATCAGAGGTTACCCCCAAAATGTACCTGGAAGGAGAGTAGGAATCATACTAATAACTCAATAATACAGAATAAAAGATCAGATGTCTTAAAAAGAAGTACAAATAAAGTGGAGGAATTGGAAGTTTTATGGCTTTTGAGTTGGTACTTGACAAATATGCAGATGTAAGAGCTATCTGAAAAAGGGTCTCTTAGTCTGCTTGAGCTGCCATAACAAAATATCATAGGCTAGGTGGCTAAAACAACAGAAATGTATCTTCTCACAGTTCTGGAGGCCAGAAATCCCAGATCAAGATCCTACAGGATCTGTTTCTAGTGAGAACTCTCTTCCTTGCTCGCAGACATGGCCTTTCCTCTGAATGTGAGTGTGGAGAGTATAAAAGTTCTCTGGTGTCTCTTCTTATAAGAACACTAATCCTATTGGATCAGGGCTCCACCCTTATGACCTCATTTGACCTTAATTACTTCCTTAGAGGCATACCTATCCCAACTACAGTCACACAGGGGTTAGGGCTTAAACATATGAATGGAGAAGGGGACAGAAATATTCAAACCATGACAAAGAGGTTGAGAGAGAAGAAAGGGGGAAAGGCATTCTGATGAAAAGAAGGGTGAGGCTGGAGAGTGAGCAGCATTTTTGGAACACCGCATGGTTGAACTTGGTCCTATATATTCCCTGAAGAATAGCAAGAATAATGTTGGAAAGTTGGTTAGTGTTGGTGTGTGGAGGTTT
This sequence comes from Lasiurus borealis, assembly GCA_004026805.1. Lineage (NCBI taxonomy): Eukaryota > Metazoa > Chordata > Mammalia > Chiroptera > Vespertilionidae > Lasiurus > Lasiurus borealis. The sequence goes on along the minus strand of PVJN01015783.1, from coordinate 37,122 downwards.
GAATGCCAGATTTAGGAGTTTAGATCTCATTCTGTAGGCACTAAGGAACTATAAAATTTCTAAGTAGAAGAGCTGAAGTATAGGAAGATTAACTGCCAGACACCAGTGCAGTAATGCTGGTGGAATCCTGCCATTTAGGGATTTAGGAAACTCCTGCACTTTATCATATATTATCTTAGACTGACCTTCACAATGAGGACTAAAGGATGCACCACTTCTCAAGACACATATAGGACAAAGAAACAGAGATAACTCTCCTGCCAAAGAAAACCAGGAGGGGACACCATACTCTGTCCAGGAAGTCTACACCTGAATCATAGCTACTAACACTGTGGTCTGTACAGCAATCGTGAATCTTAGATCGAACTTAGGTTTCTCAGAATCCTAATCATAGGTCAGACCTCCTGATATATTTTTAAAATTAAAAAAAAATTTGAGATATAATAAACATACATAAAAGTACATAAAACATGTATATACTAGTATAAAAAAGCCTAAGCAACTGTCTGATCAGCCTACTGGCCAACTGGCCAGTAACTATCATGCGCAATGACCACCAGGAGGCAGACATTCGACACAGGAGCTGCTGAGCTGCGGTGACTTCGCAGCTGCGGTTCTCAGGTTACACACCCAGAACCAGAGAGGTGGGAGACTGATTCCAGGGTGCTCTCACAACCCGGGACCCCTCAAGGGATGTCAGAGAGCTGGTTTCGGCCCAATCCCCACAGGCCAGGAGGAGGAACCCCACCAGTGCATGAATCTGTGCACCAGGCCTCTGGTGTATATAATAAAAAAACTCATACTTTATCACAAAAAACAGAGCCCTTTTGAGAGTGAAAAAAGTGTACTATTAATAATTAACCTAGTTTATGGCTTAAACTGGGACAGTCCCAGGCAAAGATTAAGTTCGCTTTATAATCATTTGCAATGATAAAGGAATCGCCCCCTGGTCAAACAAACCCCTATTTATCCCTTTCAGATCACACGCCTCTCTCTCATCCACCTTAGATATAACCACTATCCTTACTGTTATACTATTTCCCTTTTTATTTCTATATATTTTTAAATTTAGGAATTCCCTTAAAAAGAGCAAGGACAGCCCTCGCCGGTTTGGCTCAGTGGATAGAGCATCCCAATTTCAATTCCCTTGGTTGCAGGCTCCTCCCCAGCCCAGGCCCTGGTTGGGGCGTGTGCAGGAAGTAACCAATCAATGTGTTTCTCTCCGGTTGATGTTTCTGTCTTTCCCACTTTTCCACACTCCCTAAAAATATCAATGGAAAAATACCCTCGGGTGAGGATTAACAAATAAACAAAAAAAGAAGAGTGAGCACAAACCCTATAATACAATAGCAAGGAGTCAGAAAACCTAGTTCTAGTCTTGATTCTAACACTCAGACTGTCCTTGCATCATGCAAGTCACTCAAATGGCCTCAGCCTTGGTTTTCTCTTCTGTAAAGTTAGAAGAAAAAAAAAGCACACAGCATTGTGAGGGAGATGTGAGGAAATTGTTTTCAGTAAAGAAAAAACTTGGGACATTTGGTTCGGTTCATATCACAATGAATCTTCCTCAGTTCCATGAGAGATTACCATTTTTAAAGGATTGCATCCACTTCATGGACTTCTGTTACATTATTTAAAAGCAAAAATAAAAATACCTCCTTCACAATATTTGCCTAATTATATCCAATTGAAAGGAATGATAAGATAATAAGAAAAAGAAAATAAGGACGGTTAATAAAAGATTTACTACTGAGCGGGGAAGCCACACAAGGCCTCCTGCCCTTGCTGTGCAAACCTTTCCTCTTTAGCAACTTGACCTTTTGAGGATTTGCTTTCCAGGGGATACTCATTTAATATTCACAAAGAAAGTTATGTGATGAAAGCTTGTTAACTGTGGGGACAGAAGATAAACTGTCCAGGCCACCTCACCTGACACAATTAGGCTCTGGGTTAATGTCAAATTACCATAAGCAGCCCCAGCATCTCTGGTTCCCTCCTGCGAGCATTCCCTGCAAAGCTCCGTGTGCCCTTCTTGCCTTCTGCTTATGATGAATTAAATATATGTCAGAATCACAGAGTAAGCCATTGACCTGCCATCATTTGAACGATAAAAAAAAAAATTCACTTGTACATTTTATTAAATTGTGCTAATTCTAGTCCTAAAACAGGGCCACAAACTCAAAAGGTCAGAAAGTCGACTGGGTGGGGATGGTGACAAACTGTCTACAGGGACATGCCCCGCTTGAAGGGGAAGCCATTACTCACTCTGGCCATGACAGCTGTGGCAGACGTGCAGGGTCAGTGATGCCAGCATTTCCAGTTTTTCAAGAGAAGCCAGCAATTCATATTTCATGAGAAACCTTCTGATTTATACATACGGGCAACGAGTCCAAACCATTTTTAAAACTCTGCGGCCTCTCCAGAACCGAGACCACATAAATCTGTTTCTGAGCCTGGAAGCGGACAGCCTCGTTTTACAGAGAGGGAATGCAGACCCTCAAGTAGGTGAATGAGTTTCTTATGGGCGAGCAACCAGCTCAGCAGCAGAGCCTAAGTCTACAAAGAAGACCTGCTTTTTGTCTCCTGCCTCCTTTTTCGTTCCAAGAATGAGAAGAAGGTTAATGGCTTCAGGCCTGGTTTTACAAGTTAGTAGACCCAAGTCTGGCTTACGGTGCACCCAGACGTTGTCGATGTTATTCTCTCTGGCTTCTGGACAATGTAGATGAGGCAATGGAGAAGCATCAGGGCAGAACACTTTTTGTTCCAAATTTATTTCCCTCTCACCTGGAGCCTACCACTGCCCGGTGGCTCTGCTACATGAAAGGAGAGGTCTGGCCACGTTGGGGAAAGGGATTGGGACGGTAGTCAGTCCAAGACAAGCAAGGCTCACTCAGCGGAAGAAGATGAAGTACAAAACTTAAGTTCACATAACACTCCCATTCACCTCGGTGAGAGGTGTGCTTACAGGAATTGCAGGATCAGCAGTTGAAAAAGAGACTGGGATGATGCAGTAAAGCTCAAGTCATAGGTGACTATTAGGATTTTTAATTTCGGCTTCCTATTTGCAAAAAAAAAACAAACACTAGATTTTTATAATCTAGTGTGATTTCCCTCTACAAACTCTTGGGCAGGCTCCACAAAAGAACCCTTGTTTTCACCCAAATTGTGGTGTGTGGTTGAAGAAACTTGGCAAATCACAGAAGTGAGGTCAGATGCCAACAAAGTTTAAAAAATATGCTCAACTATTTCTTGTCCCATTGCTCCACAGGGTTCACAATATTCCATTGTGGGTGATCCTTGCCTAGGACAGTGCCTGATACGTTCAAGTAGGTATTCAATTAATATTCAGCGAGAAGATGAAATAATGGACGGGTAAGTTCACAATCTTTTGCCAGATAAATTTAGTCAACCTCCCAGCCTGATAAAGCAGAATTACTGACTATTTTGGCTGCTTCTCGGAGCCATTCAAGGAAAGGCTAAGAATCAACCTGAGGAGCAGGTTCTGCTACTGACTTGGCAAAGAGCCATGCCCTTTCCAGCTATGCATGGCTGGAGGTGCTGGAGGTGGGAATGGGGGTCCTGTGCAGGCTGTGGTTGGGCCTCTTCATGGAGATAAGCTGAAAAGTCTCTGCAGGTTTCTGTGATTTTTAAATAAACCCTCCCTCTGTGAAAATGAAGCACTGAAAATGCTATTTTGATATAATAATCAATGAAGAGAAAAATCTGCTCCTTAAACCCTTTAAATCCAATATCTCTTTCCTAGGGCATATGCCTAGGAAAGAATTAGACCCCTGTTTTTGTATCTCTAATGTTAGTAACTATGTTAAAATGTAAAAACAGATTGCAAAATAGTTAAGGAGTATGTAATCTAGGTGGTGGGTAAATGGATAGCCCTGACAATTCCTTTTTGTTTTTTAATTCTCGCCAGAGGACATTCTTAGATAGAGTAAGGAGAGAGGGAAAAAAAAATCAATCGGCTTCAGTACACACTCCGACTGGGGATCGAACTCGAAATCTAGGTATGTGCCCTGACCACAGAATGGAACTAGCAACCTTTCAATGCACAAGATGATGCTCCAACCTACTGAGCCACTCTGAGTGGGCTCATTACAATTCTTTAAGCTTTTCTCTATATTTGAAAACTGTCCAAATAAAATGTTGGGGGGAAAGTTGCCTGATGTCGAAAGGGCTACGTGCAGCTTCCTAAACCACGATTTGGCAGCAAGAGGCAGCAATCACATGCTGATAGCAACATCTAGAGCTAAACTAGCAATAACAAACTATGTGCCACGCACTCTTTCCAAGTACGTCAGACCAATCAGTAAATAAAGGCATAGGGATGTGAAGTAATTTTCTCAAGGCCAAAATGCTAAGTGGCACAAAAAAAAAAAACTTTAAAGGCTTCAAATTTTTGCTCTTAATCAGCATTCTATACTGCCGCTCATCCTTTTTTTAAATACATATTTTTATTGATTTAAGAGAGGGAGAGAGAGATAGAAACATCAATGACGAGAGAGAATCATCAGTTGGTGGCCTCCTGCACACCCCACACTGGGGATTGAGCCTGCAAACCAGGTGTTGATTTCCTGACCAGGAATCCAACTGTGACTTCCTGGTTCATAGGTCAAGGCTCAACCATTGAGCCACGCCAGCCCGGCTGCCTCTCACTCTTGAAGGAGAGGTATCCTCTTTTATAAGGGTTGTACATTCCTAGTTGTCTCTTTCACCTATTTTAAATATTTAACTATTTATGCCAGTTTTCTGAGCAAAACACATATTTTGATTTTCTGTTGTCTAATACATGTCTTTTCTAGATTGTAAGTCAAATACAATTCTTAAAATATATGTTTTGTTGGGACATAATGCATAAAACATGTTATTCTTGGGAAAAGGACAATGTGAATCTCTAAATTCCAGCCCAATCTTATCACTCGATGACTTTGGGTGGTAACTGAGAGTTCAGAATGACAAGTAAAAGGCTAATACCTCCTTCCCCTCAATTTGAAAGAGTCTAATAGCCAAATAACCAGGACACTCTTTCTTTTCATTTCCCCTCTAGTAGGGCCTCCTTGTGCTCAGGGATACTGAAGTATGCTTGATTCTAGCTGTACCTTTCTAATTAACGCCGTCACCAAAGCACCTGGTGCCTGGGTAAATACTGAACTTTAAAACCAAGAAAGAACTGCTCGGAATCAATTCACAGAGATAAATAGGGCTTAAAATACCACCCAGGGAGAAACCAAGATGGTGGCATGGGTAAACATCTAAACTGCTGCCTTGCACAACAATTTCAAAACTACAGCTAAAAGACAAAACAGACATCATCCAGAACCACAGGAAAGTTGGCCAAGTGGAAATTCTACAACTAGAAGGAAAGAGAAAAGCACACTGAGACTCAGAGAAGCTGCAGAAGGCAGAGGTACAGAGGCACATGCGCAGAGAAGGTGGGCAACTGAGTACGAACCTGGCTTTCTCAATCTGAGGGGAGACAAAACCTCCCAACTGCTCTGAATTCAAGTTCTGGGCAAGACTCAGGGGACCCAGACTCATTCGGGGAGAAACTGGACTGTCTGGCAGCAGGGGAAACTTGAGGGTGGCTTTCTCTCAGAGGTGCTTGCAGTATTACCACGAGACAGTGAGACAGGGGCCTCTTAGGACAGGGCTGATGGGAAGCCATTGCTGTCTGCTCCACTCTGCCCCATCCAAGCTGAGCACAGAGGTTTTTGCAAATCTTGTCTCATAAGGGTGTCTCCAGCACAGAAGTTCTCCCAGAGTAGACACAGCCAATTGGCCTGGAGGTCAGTTCCTCCCAGGGATATCACCAACAATCAAGGCTTCACTACAAGAAGACTGTGCACACATCCCAAAAGGGGTGCACCAAAAGTGTCCAGCTCAGTTAACTGAGCCACTGGGCACTATAGGACACCTAGCACACAAAGCCACCCTATCAACTCAGGGAAGCAGCCAAAATGTAGAGACAAAGAAACAGGTCACAAATGAAAGAAATGGAGGAAAGCAAAAGACTGGATATAGAGTTCAAAACCACGTTATAAGGTTTTTCAAGAATTTTCTAGAAAAGGCTGATAAATTTAGCGAGAACCTCGAGGATATGAAAAAGGACCAACTAGAAATTAAACATACAATGACTGAAATAAAAAATAATATACAGAGATCCAAGAGCAGACTAGAGGATTGCAAGAATCAAGTCAAAGATTTGCAATACAAAGAAGTAAAAAACACTCAACTAGAAAAGAAAAAAGAAAAAAGAATCCAAAAATGTGAAGATAGTGTAAGGAACCTCTGAGACAACTTCAAGCATACCAAAATCAGAATTATGGGGGTGCCAGAAGAAGAGAGAGAGCAAGATATTGAAAACCTATTTGAAGAAATAATGACCAAAAACTTCCCCCACCTGGTGAAAGAAATAGACTTACAAGTCCAGGAAGCACACAGAACCCAAAACAAAAGGAATCCAAAGAGAACCACACCAAGACACATCATAATTAAAATGCCAAGAGCAAAAGACAAAGAGAATATTAAAAGCAGCAAGAGAAAAACAGTTAGTTATTTACAAGGGGGCACCCATATGATTGTGAACTGATTTCTCAACAGAAACTATGCAGGCCAGACAGGAGTGGCAAGAAATATTCAAAGTGATGAATAGCAAGAACCTACAACCAGGATTACTCTACCCAGCAAAGCTATCATTCAGAATTGAAGGGCAGATAAAGAGCTTCACAGATAAGAAAAAGCTAAAGGAGTTCATCACCGCCAAACCAGTATTATATGAAATGCTGAAAAGTATTCTCTAAGAAGAAGAAGAAAAAAAAGGTAAAGATAAAAATTATGAACAACAAATACATATCTATCAACAAGTGAATCTAAAAATCAAGTGAATTAAAAATCTGATGAACAGAATAAACTGGTGAATGTAATAGAATCAGGGACAGAGAAAGGGAGTGGACTGACAATTCTTGAGAGGAAAGGAACGTGGGAGGTATAGGAAGAGACTGGACAAAAATCGTACACCTGTGGATGAGGACAGTAGGGGGGCTAAGGGCAGAGGGTGTGCTGGGAACGAGGTGGAGGGGAGCTATGGGAGGGGAGAGGAACAATTGTAATAATCTGAACAATAAAGATTTATTATATATATCTAAACACCGAAACTGCTGATTCACACAACAATTTCAAAACTACAACCAAAAGACAAGACGGACATCATCTAGAACCACAGGAAGGCTGGCTGAGTGAAAATTCTACAACTAGAAGGAAAGAGAAAAGCATACTGAGACTCAGAGGAGCTGCAGAAGGCAGAGGAACAATTGTAATAATCTGAACAATAAAGATTTATTATATATATCTAAACACCGAAACTGCTGCTTCACACAACAATTTCAAAACTACAACCAAAAGACAAAACGGACATCATCCAGATGATGGAAGGCTGGCTGAGTGGAAATTCTACAACTAGAAGAAAAGAGAAAAGCACACTGAGACTCAGAGAAGCTGCAGAAGGCAGAGGAACAATTGTAATAATCTGACCAAGATCTTCCCTCGGTCAGTAGTAGTAAGTCAGGGTCTATAGCCGAACACACTTAGTAATCTGAGAATTTCTCCATTTTTAACAGCTGTCCCTGAGGAATCGGTCTCAAAGTTTTACAAAGTTTAAAAGTTCTCATGTCTCCAATAAAAACCTCTTGGGCTATGCCCACTCACCCTGGTGTCTATGCACTGAGCTCAGATCAACTGGTTAAAATTTTCTTATTAAAACTCTTCTTCGCTTCAAGTTGTTATTAAAAATGAACTATGAGCTCCTGATGGCAGGGATCCTGGCTTCTACGATCCCCGGCTTGTCACCTTTCTGTGTCCTCTGACAAAGTTTTCAAATACAGCTGGCCTTCCATTTATTTAATCATTCTTGAAGTTTTCCTATTTTTTCAAATAATGTAATCAGCCTTGAAATATTCCTCAATCTTCTTTAACTAAGGAAACTAGAACTACATCTAATACTTTCCTAAGGTGCTTTATAAAGAAAAGGAAAACCCAGCAATCTTCTCGCTTTAAAAAAAAAAATTATCAAACTCTTTTCCTAATCTAGTTAGGATTTACTACAGTCAGTATGTTGTCACACATTAGGGTGAACTGAGTTCAAAGAAATGTATCATTCATTTGTTTTCTTCATTCAACTGCCAATGTTAAAAAAGTGTTTGCTTTAAAAGACCATATAACCCAAGAGCACTGCTACCAATTTGATTTGGCAACCTTGTGGCACGATTCGCCCAATTTCAGTAGGAGCTTTGTTTAATGAGCAAACAGGCTGAAAAGTCTGAAAGGTGCTCTGCAGGTCAGAAGGAACATGTTTTTCCTGAGACTCTCTGACAATTGTTATTTCTGGAGCCAGGCTTGCCCACTGGCCAAGCCTTAACACTGCTTTTCAATCCCACTTCTGACCACTAAGTGGCACCAGAACTTTGAATTACTTAAGATGGAGAAAAACCGCTTAACTAGCGTATAGGTGATTTGCTGTGAACCCTTCGTTAACACCTTCTAAAAAGATTCCATTTGTTTTTATCAATGAGGTAGAATTTGGTGGCTTTTTGCCATTTATTCTTTCTTATGGTCTGTGCCATGGGAAGAGCAGGTTAAAAGACATACGTAACTCATTCCGTAGCGTCCTGCCAGCGTCTTCACAGTAGCTTTTCTTTGTGCCTCAGCAGCCTCTAGCAACATCAGGGGGACAACCGGACTTGGCACTGTCAGACTTTTCTGCAAGCTTGAATGGCTCTGTGATGTGTTCCTGTTAAAAGGCAACCCAAAATGAAAGGACAAGTTGAAGGCGTTGAGATGGTTTGATTTACCTAGAAGGGAAATAAAATTTTATGATTGCTTCAGCTCCTAGGAGTAGTATCAGTCATTCAGCTATAAAGGTGGTGGCCATCCTTTTCAGAAGAATTTGAATCAATTTCTTACCACTTCCAAGGCAAACTTCACCCAAAGCTTCTTAAAGGCAGCCTCTGTTGGGCCAGGAGGGTTTATTTTACTTTGTTTTGTGGGGTTCCCAATTGTATGTGCCTTTTAGACTTTAGGACCTGAGATACTGCAACCCAGAAGCTTCTTCTCTAATCTCCAGAACCATGTACAAGATAAGAAGGCAAGTCCTACACACCAGGGCCATCATTAGCAACTGATGACTTGCAAATGCTGAGACTGCCAACAAGGGCCAGCAAAATCTCAGGGCAGAGTCAGTGGAGTTTTCAAAAGACAAAATGGCAACCTTTATTCTTCCTCCTTCCACCTCCAATACCAGTGCCAGTGGGGCCAGTGAAAACCTGGCACAAAGGTCGAAAATTAAGAGCATGTATGAGCCACCTGAAGTAATGAAAATGAGCCCTGGTGAGTTTGGCTCCGTGGATAGAGCATTGGCTAGCAGACTAAAGGGTCCTAGGTTCGATTCTGGCCAGGGTCACATGCCCAGGTTTCAGGCTCAATCCTCCCCAACCCGACCCCACCAGTGGGGGGCATGTAGGAAGCAGCTGATCAATGGTTCTCTCTCTCATCATTGATGTTTCTATCTCTCTATCTCTTTCCCTTCCTCTCTGAAATCAATAAAAAAGAAAATGAATTAATTAGCCTTAGCCAGTTTGGTTCAGTGGACAGAGCTTCAGCCTGTGGACTGAAGGGTCCCTGGTTCAAATCCGCTAAAGAGCACATACCCAGGTTGTAGGCTCCATCCCCAGTGGGGAGCATGCATGAGGCAGCAAATCTTTGATTCTCTCTCATCATTGATACTTCTATCTTTCTCTCTCTTCCTTCCTCTCTGAAATCAATAAAAATATATATTAAAAAAAGAAAGAAATGAATTCATCAAACATGTATTTACACTCTTACTATTTATTGTTGGTCACACAAACAGAAGGGTGGAAAAGACGGGCACAGACCTTACATTCATGAAGGGCAGTCTTTAACCCACTCACTCCCTTTAACTGAAATAACTTACTGGTGACTGTGGCCTCTGAGCCCTGGGTTTCCACCTCACTAAAATGGAGAGGTCTACCTAGATCTGGGCTCCCTTGCCGGCAGACCAGCACCCACCAGGGGATCCAGGCCAGCAGAGGGCTGGCTATGCTGGCTGCTGCTGCCAGGCCTCACACATGGTCTTTCCTCCTGTCAGTGCACTGCACTTCCTGGTAGGAAGAGTTAGCCGCTCCTCTTTCTCACCCAGGAAAATGATTTCCCACACTCTTCTTCACATTGCATGTCCTTTCGACCAACAGGAGATAGTGATATTGACATCACTTCCAAATACATGCTCCCAGCCCTCAGGTCTCAAGCCTCGAAGGAAATAAAACAGTGGTTCTCAACCTTCCTAATGCCAGGACCCTTTAATACAGTTCCTCATGTTGTGGTGCCCCCCAACCATAAAATTATTTCCTTTGCTACTTCATAACTGTAATTTTGCTACTGTTGTGAATCGTAATGTAAATATCTGTGTTTTCTGATGGTCTTAGGTGACCCCTATGATGGGGTCGATGGACCCCAAAGGGGTCACGACCCACAGGTTGAGAACCACTGGAATAAAAGGTGGGGCATCTTAGTAAGTGGTTCTTTTGAGTATCGATATCCTGTGATCCTATGAAAGTATAAATATGGAGAGTTAATACAGCAGATGGCAAGAATGTCAGCTCTCGAATCAGACATGGATTCAAATTCACCACTTTCTAGCTGTGCTTAGAAAATTAATCTCTCTGAGCCTGAGTCTCTTCACGTGTAAAATGAGGATAATAATGGTTATTGTGAGGATGAAGTGACATGGTGCCTTGAACATATTAACTATTCAATAAAGACTAGGTGCTCTGGCCCGACCTTGTGACTCAGTGGATTGAGCGTTGTCCCATGTACCAAGAGGTCATAGGCTCAATTCCTGGACAAGGCACATGCCCAGGTTGCAGGCTCAGTCCCCAGTAGGGGGAATGCAGGAGGAAGCTGATCTATGTTTCTCATCCATGTTTCCATCCCTCTCCTTTCCTCTTTCTAAAATCAATAAAAACATTTTTTAAAGACTAGATCCTCTGTATTATTACTACTGTTGTTTATGTTCGTAGATAACTACCACTACTATTAATTGAAACAAGACACTACCTGACATTAGTCCTATTGGTGTCATTTCAGATTCTGCGGTGTTTTAATAGCAAAACACACTTTGTCGGGATTAAGGAGGAGAGAGAAGAAAGGATAAAAAAAGAAAAAGAAAAGGTACTCTCCAAAAGAGGCAGCAGCTTGCATTCCTCTCCACGGCAGCAGCTAATGGGAAGATGTAAGCACAAGCAAGGCCCCGCGCGCCACCTGCCCGTGCTGTGCTGGAGGGCTTATCATAAAGGCTGGCCATAAAAAAGATAGGAGTGTCTTCCCCCAAGAAGCACAAGGTTATTTTTCTAGGATACGCCAGCTGCTTCATTCTTTCAGTCTTCCTTCAGTGCCAATTATTCCCATTTCAAAAGCTTGAAACTGCTCTAAAGACAATGGCACATGTGCAGGCTGAAAGAAATAAGGCAGCATAGGAAGGAGACTGCTGGGATAAACCAGTTCAAATATGAAGAACGTTACAAACCGTATCTGAGGTCAAGGGCCCTCCTTTACGTAGCCCGCATGCACACCAGGAGGGAGAGCAAAAACAGCTCCGCTGGAAGGAAATGTTTTCCTGCAGAAGCCAGAGTTCCCAGGAATGTTGTGGCTAGCGGAAAGACTCCTTTACTTGTAACTGTAATCTCCTGACAGTTTGCGTACTCTGGTATTCAGGAAACCGGGCGACAGGAGAATTAGAATGATGAAAACATTTTAAAATAAACACTGATTCCGATCAGCAAGGTTTTATAATCAATGAACTCCCAAGAATTTCAAAACAGCAAAGACATGTTTGTGAAATACCGGATGGATTAAGTCAGAAGTCAAATTTCTCTACCTTCCAAAAAATCACTGTCTTAGAAAAAGAGGAAATGACAATAGCAGAGTGCTCAAGATTTTAACAAAGCACAGAAAGTAAATCACTCCTCAGCTCTCCAGGTGTCTTCTATGCTCACCGGGGGCTTAATTCCTCCCAGCGTAGCTGTTTTTGCTCTTGGTCTGGTGATCGTGGCCAAAAAGGAACTTTTGGGGGGTTTGGCTCTGGGATTCTTATCTCTTATATTTGATTAAACTTTCATAACTACAAATTTACCATTTCTTAGAGCAATCTCTAAATAAGCTTCACTATTTTTTTAAATATATTTTTTTATTGATTTCAGATAGGAAAGGAAAGGAAGAGACAGAAACAGTAATGATGAGAGAAAATCATTGATCAGCTGCCTCCTGCACACTCCACACTGTTTAATAAGTAAAACTTTAAAAAATGTTTGGGTTTAGGAAATATGCTAAATAAAATTCGAATACTAAGTTCTATACATAGCATGCTCCCAATTTTATTATTATACACACAGAGGAAAAAAACACCTAAAAGGATATATATTAAAAATGTTAAAAGAGGTTATTGCTGGCTATCTGATTAGTAATTTGGTCTTTTACTTTTTGTATTTTCCAGCATTTTAACAATATTCATTTATTATTTTATAACAAGAAAAATGTTAACGTTATTTTTAAAGTAAGAACTTTTGATTTCATAGTCAGACAGACCACACACATAATGACAGTGACGGCATAAACAACACAATGGTGAGAACATAAGGGGAGCATCAGTGGGGGGCAGTTGCCCTCATTTCCACACTATATTTCAAAGTATTTTTCACATTATTTATCCCGTTTAATGTTCATAAAAGCCCTATAAGCAGATTGTAGTATTCTCTACATTTTACAGTTTAGAAAACGACTCAAGGAAGTTAATTTTCCAAGGTCAGAACACTTTTGGGAGGCAGAAGAGAAATGGAACCTAAACCTCCTGACCTAATCCATGTCCCCACATCACAAAGCTTCATCCTGGCGGTTAGCAGAATGGAGCTCTGTACAGGAACATGTACCCGCCTTAAAACAAAACATAGCCGAAACCGGTTTGGCTCAGTGGGTAGAACGTTGGCCTGCGGACTGAAGAGTCCCGGGATCGATTCTGTTCAAGGGCATGCATGTATCTTGGTTGTGGGCACATCTCCAGTAGGGGGCGTGCAGGAGGCGGCTGATGGATGTCTCTCTCTCATCGATGTTTCTAACTTTCTATCCCTCTCCCTTCCTCTCTGTAAAAAAATCAATAAAATATATTTTTTTAAAAAAATAAAAACATAACCAAGCAAAAAGATACCTACCCCAGAACAGAAAACTGTGTGTCCTGCTTTCTTCTGGCAATTCAAGGCTAGCAGAGACGTCACTGAAATATAGCTCCTCTTCACGCTGAAACAGCAGAATGAGTCCAAACAAGGTTAAGATTACATTAATCCCAGATAGCAAAGAAAGGAATGAAGGGACAAAATCCATTTTACAAACAAATGCAGGGAGTAGGGAGGACAGAAGTGCTTGAGCTGACCCTGTGTGAACGAAGGGACCAAAGTTTTGCCATCCTGAAGCTGCCTTTTTGGGATATTGATTTTGAAGCTGCTTATTAAGAAACAAGACTCAGAAGGAAACTTTGACCTCCCCCCTTTCCTTCCCAAGAGAGTCAGACAGGAGCAGACATGACAGGAGAATTCTTGCTAGACAACTCAAAAACAGAGGAACACAGTGGGTGTCTAGCTAACAGGCACCTGCACCCTCCTGTAGCCTTGTTTACGACACTTAATGCAAATTAGGTTAAAGTGGCATTCTAAGTTTTCCCCCTTGAAGCAGGTTTCTCTGTCTGAATCTTTTCTCCAGCAGGAAAGCGGAGAGGGTCGGAGGTTCTTTCTGAGTCTTGTTTCTTATTAAACACCTTAAAAATCCATATCCCAAAAGCAGCTTCTGAATGGCAAAACCAGTTGCCTTCACATGCCTATGTGAATCCTCCATTCGAAGGTATTAAAAACCCGACGTCCTCCTGTTCATCTGTCTCTGTTAATTTAATGACTAGCCCAGCCTGGAAGCACTTAGAAGCTGGGAGGAAAAGTATAAATATTTTTTTTAGTGAAGGGCCAAGATTTCTTTTTCAGCGCACTACCTGACAGGGAGGGCGAGTGTCTCTCTCCCAAATAAGGACACTCAGGTCACCTAGATTCTGAGCCAAACTGAAACAAATGCAGCCCAAGATTGATGTATAACTATCAGGAGAGGTCAATAGTACTCATAAACTCCTTTCCTTTAAAAAGTATGCAACTTTTTGTAATGCTATCATGTACTTTTATAACAACACTAGTGGCCCAGTGCACGAAATTCATGCATAGGGGTGTGTGTGTGGGGGGGGGGTCCTCAGCCCGGCCTGCACCCTCTCCAATCTGGGATCCCTTGGGGATGTCCGACTGTCGGTTTAGGCACGATTCCTGTGGGATCAGGCCTAAACCGACAGTCTGACCTTCCTCTTGCATTCCGGGACTGCTGGCTCCTAACTGCTCACCTGTCCACCTGCCTGATTGCCCCTAAGCACTCTGGCTGCTGGCCTGCTTGCCCACAACTGCCCCCAGCCCCGCTGGCCTGATCACCCCCACTGCCCATCCCCTCCCGCCAGCCTGATGGCCCTAACCGCCTCTTCTCAGCCCCACCACCATGGCTTTGTCCAGAAGGATGTCTGGAAGGTCTCCTGCTCTAATTAGCATATTACCCTTTTATTAGTATACATTCTCTTTTCAATATTGTGCTTAAACCTGAGGCACGTGAGTTAGCAGCCATTTTAAGATTTTATTTAGCTAATTTCAACAGTATGAAGGTCTGGATCCTACAATAATTTTTTTTCCTCTCTTCCCCAAGCTCAACTATTTTCCCAAGATAAGAGAGGTAGGCAGTGTTTAAAATATCAGTAAACTTTCAGCCAATGTGAATGCAGGAAAAAATTTCAGGCATGTTTCTTATTTGTTTCTGCCCTGATGTTCACCAGGCAAAAAATAACTTGGGGTCAGATGCCTCGGTACAAGGCATTTCTTATCCCACCTGTAAACAGACCAGATTCCTTCAGGCAGTTTACGGAGATTGTCACTTGGGCATGACTTGACAGCGACTGAAAGAAAAAAGAGCACAGCATCCTGTAATTGGCTATGAAAATAATATTAAAGATAACAGGTTGGTGTGCATTGTATGAGCGGGCTCAGTGGTCTGGCTGGTCTTTTGGGCTCATGGGTTGATGGTTAAGTTAAAATAAGTTCTCTCTTGGGCTAGTGTGTTCTGGGCTAGACCAGCTCCTTCTCTATATTAAGTCAGGTCAAGGTTAGTTTATCACCTAAATGAGAGTCAGTTCAGCAAAAACTGGTAACGTTTGTGTGTTCAATAGAAAATGGGCTATATTCATAACAGTTAGGAAAGAGACCTACATAATAACATCATATCTCTCATTTCGGATTCCAGCCTCCCCCAACTTCTCTATGCAGCCAATAAAAGTCACCTTGGGTGCCTGGAAGCCATATTTTTCCAAGTGATATTCAATATACTTTCTTGCCACTTCTACCTAAGAAAAGAAAAATATAGTTTTGATAATTAACGTTTTTAAAATACACTATTTTTTTCGCCTCAAAGTTTCCTTTTACTAATGGAATATACTTCCCCCTGACTATTTTGGATAAGGATACAAGGTTGCCAAAACTGGTTTGGCTCAGTGGATAGAGCATCAGCCTACGGACTGAAGGGTCCCAGGTTCGATTCCAGTCGAGGGCATGTACTTTGGTTTCGGGCACATCCCCAGTGAGGGATGTGCAGGAGGCAGTTGATCGATGTTTCCCTCTCATCAATGTTTCTAGCTCTCTCTCTCTCCCTTCCTCTCTGTAAAAAATCAGTAAAATAGCCAAAACTGGATGGGCAAAGTGGATAGAGCATTGGTCTGTGGATTGAAAGGTCCCAGGTTCGATTCCAGTCAAGAGCATGTACCTTGGTTGCGGGCACATCCCAGTGGGAGGCGTGCAAGAGGCAGCTGATCAATGTTTCTAACTTTCTATTCTTCTTCCTTCCTCTCTGTAAAAAAATCAATAAAAAAAAATATATATATATATGGTTTCTCTGGGCATGTAGGATATGCGCTGGCCTGGGACAACTCAATGGAGTATTTCCTGCTCAATACATGGTTTTTTGCTTGAATAAGCTCTTCATTCATTAACAAAATCTTGCAAGATAGATGGCAGAAGAAAAGATCAGATTGTACTGGGTCATCATGATATTCATATACCAGCTCAAACCTGACTCTCACCTGGCCAGTTTGGCTCAGTGGTTAAGTGTCAACCCATGAACCAGGTGGTCATGGTTCAATTCCCGGTCAAAGCACATGCCTGGGTTGCAGCTCAATCCCCAGTGTGGGATGTGCAGTAGGCAGCCAATCAATCATTCCCTCTCATCATTGATGTTTCTCTCTCTCCTTCTTCTCTGAATAAAAGTACATTTAAAAAAAAAAATACAAAAAACTGTTCTTCCAGAAGAGCCCCTAAAGGCCAAAGTTCTCAGCTTTCAGGATAGAAAGCATGAGTGGCACAAATAAGCCTTGCCATTTAGCTGCCTTATTAAAACCTTGAAGAGTCACAAAGGAAATAACTTTATCTCAAAAAAATACTTTTGAGAATTTTTTCCCTCCAAATCATTGTCTCGCCTTATCTTCTCTCATGTCAATTCCAGTAACATGTCCTTTCTCATAAGTCATTTAAGCACATAGCAAATCTCTGCCACTTTCACTAGCCAGGTCCAAAATCTATTAGCTTTGATGGATGACCATAACACAGCCATAATAGCTGGGAAATACAAAGTATATGCACACAATTTTTCCCCCCTCTGGAGACTAGAAGATGAGGAGCCACTAAACCTTATAAATCCTTCCTTCCATCATTCATTCAATTTCACTGTAGGTATTTAATCTCCCCCACTAAATTGGAAGTACCATGAAGGTTGGGACTCTTTTTCACTATTGTATTGTTGGACACTGTGCCAGGTACTAAAACAAATAAGCCATCTACAATACTTGTTGAATAAATACATTTAGGCATTAGCTGAGCATCTAATGCAGGATTCAGAACTGTGCTAGTTATTGAAGAAAAAAAGGGTAGGATGCGATCTGTCCCCTGATATATTTAACTGGGGTGGTAAACCATGAGCACAGAATTTTTTTTTCATAATTTATGGACAAACTGAGTGGCACAGGCAGTCAGTCCTACAGTGATTTGGGGAAGGGGGTGCTCAAGGATTGGAGAAAGAGTCACAAAGTAAGTAGGACATCAGTGAAGTATTGCATGGGCAGGATTTGGAAGGTACAAAGGAGAGGGGAGGCATTCCAGATTGATAATTGCATGCTGGAAGGCAGAAGTCATCCTGGCGGTTCTGATAGCAGGGGGAAGGGAAAGGTCTGGCTAGAAGAGTATAGTGTATCTAAGGGAACCAAGCTTGGTTAGGAAGGGAGAGCCAAACTACTGGACAGTCTTGAAAGTCAGCTCCAAGGAGTGTGAATGTGTCCTGTGAGTAAATGAGGGAGCGGGGAAGTCACTGGAAATTCTCAGAGCGGTAAGATGATCAGTTCTATGACAGACACAGCAGGCAGGATGGATTGGAGATGGATTCTCTGGAGACCAGCATAATTATTTTTTGAGAAAGCTGTTGTCTGGGGTCTTGGACACTGTGCCAGGTACTAAAACAAATTAAGTCATCTATAATATTTGTTGAATAAATACATTTAGGCATTAGCGGGGCAGGGCACTCTACCTCAGGGCTACTTCCTCATGTGCATTCTGCAAGGCTGCCCGGATGTACATGGGGACCCTCCTGGCTGCAGTGCCACAGGCCTTGGGCTGGAGGTCTGCTGATTTCTTTAGCACCTGCCTGGAGCAGGTCTGACCCAAGGGTGGGGTGAGTTGGGGAGAGAAGAACTACTGTAACTGATGCGTGCACACCACCACCCCATCCACCCATCCAGGCCTAGCCAGCCTCTGCTCCCAGCAAAGCTCTACTAGTAAGCCCAGACTCTGCCCTGCCCTAGTCCTTGGGGTTAGGGTTAGGGTTAGGGTTAGGGTTAGGGTTAGGACCAGGCCTTCTTAGGCCTAGGACTCCCACTCAGCCCAGACTCTACCTCTGACCATTCCCTACTGCTCTCAGCTGTAAGGCCTTCCAGAACCTGGCTGGAGTGGTGGTGGTTAGGGGCTGGGGCGGGAGGGGGGGGGGGCGTGAGAATATGGGGGCATTTCCTGGATGGAGAAAAGGTGGCTGAAAGAAGAGGGTGTAGAAGGGGTGCACTGCGATAAAAAGGTGGGTTAAAAGGCAGGCGGTAGGCCTGAGAGTTAGTGGGGGTGGTGGAGGAGAGGTCAGGGAGGAAGGGATTGGGGGCCGGGGTCAGAAGGCAAGGGGCGGCACACTCACTGTCTCCTTGGTCTCTGGACTCAGACTCCGTGATGCGAGTTCCCTGCAGCCAGCTCCAGCGACTGAGCTCACCCAAGGCCCCATCCCAGGGGAGGCAGGCGTGAGCCCAGGGGGCTTCCAAGCCAGCATCCAGCCTCTGCTGGCCGCCAGCCCTGGACAGCTTCCAGCCTGCCATGCCAGCGCAGTCTCACTCTGCGCCCTGGCCCGGCTGGCCCAGTGTCATCTTGGCTGTCTTTAGTCTTTCCAACCACAAAGAGGCTATTATTGTTCATTTCTATATTCCTTCATTGCTCACCTTGGTTCTCATTTTATAAACCTCATATCTGACTTACATGAGCAACCACATTTGGGGGATGAAGTCACCTTTTCTCCATCTATTTTTTTAAAGTCACGTTTATTGATATAACTTACATTCAGTAAAACTCACCTTTCTTTAATGGACAAGAGAATTCTTAGAACAGTTCTCTTGCCCAAAAATGTTTCTTCATACCCTTTTGTACTATAAGGCCCTCTGTCAAGGAAAGAATATCCGGATCTATAGTAAAGTTTTATGAGTTTATTTGAGCCAAGTTTTTGAGGACATGCCCAGAAGCAAGATCTCAATGGATGGGGAAAAATGCTCTTGAGAATGACAGTTGTTTTTTTTTTTAAAGTATTTATTGATTTTAGAAAAAGAGGGAGAGGGAAAGAGAAATATTGATATGAGACATCAATTGGCTGCCTCCTGCATGCCCACACTACTGGGGATTGAGCCTGCAACCCAGGCATACACCCCGATCGGGAATCGAACCAGAGACCTTTTGGAGCATGGGACAACTCAACCAACTGAGCCACACTGACCAGGGGAGAACAGCAGTTTTGAGTTCCTTCTGTGAATTTAGAATCAAAGATGAGAACATAAGGAAGGTACTTGAAATCAATTGGTGGTGGGTTAAGGAGGCAGGAGAAAGCCAAGTGAGGAAATCACCAGAGTAGATAAAAAGCAAAATGGAGACACACGTGCTGCTTTGACACTGGTGGGCACAGGATACTTAATAATGAACAGTTGCAACACACAGAGATGGTATGCAGGAAACATGACATCAATGAGGGGTCCTGTGGCCTCCTGCTCTGGTGCCTGCAAGAAAATTACTCTGACATTTAAAGGTATGTTATCCAGATACACGAGAACAATGTACAGAACTCGCTTAAGGCAAAGACTGATCTTTGCTAAGGAAGCTGTAGGCCTGGGACATGACTATCTCCTATGGCATTCCAGTTAGGAATGTTTGCTCAAACCATCCTGAGTGGTTTCTTTCAGTCACTGCCACACGCCTCCCCCGGCCCATCACCCCAAAAACAACTACTGACCTGTTCTCCCTCCTTTTCCAGAATATCACAGAGATGAAATCAATACCATATATAGCAGTTCTCAGTCAATTTTGAATTTTATTTAGGAAAGCAACTTCTGCTCAGTTCATTCTTAACCTCTAGTAATTTTTTATCGATTCACTTGTGTCTATTGGATATTATTTCATTTTACAGAGTTGTATATCTTATTTCCTTTTGCAGTTTGTAACAAGCATATCTGTTCATTATGGTAAATAAGGCGATATAGGGTTTCAAGTGAAGGAATATATAAATGCAAAATCTACTAAATTATACTCATTAATCTCATCTGCTAATAATCTTCCCTGGTGTCAGTTAGTTGTTATTAAGTATTAATAGGAAGGTGCTGTGCCTTTCTTTTCCTTTTTGTGTATCTTTAACAAACTAAACCCATGGAAAAATATCCTGTTTAAAGTTAGAATATTTCCAACTATGAAGTATGTGGGGGAAAATGAGTGTTTTTATAGGTATCAGGGGGTTTTTTTGGCACTCACATTATGATGAAAACTCTCTTAAATTTAATTTACAAAACACTCGCTCCATAAAATTAATTTCTCACTCCTTGCTGAAACGATATCTTTATTATCTTGAATGGGCAGATTAGTGAGAGATTAAGGAAAGGGCTCTATCATTTCCACTTGTTCACTTTACTACATTATCTCCAACTTGTGGTTATTCACCAGAATCGTTTGATAAACTTTAAATCCACTTAACCACACACAGATAAACTCAAATTAAGTTATTCCCAGTTTTCCCTCAAGTACCTAATGTACAGGGCTGATTTGGGGCAACATTGCTTGTGACCATCATTCATTCAGCCACAGTGTTTTTGTTGTTGTTGTTAACATATTTTTAATATGTAGGTCAGTCTGCTCTGTAGACCAAATTAGAGCTCTCATATTAAGCTATATTTTGTTTTTTCTTAATTATTTATATTGATTTCAGAGAGGAAGGGAGGAGAGAGAGATAAAAACATTAATGATGAGAGAGAAACATTGATCGGCTGCCTCCTGCATGCCGCACACTGGGGATTGAGCCTGCAATCTGGGCATGTGCCCTGACCAGGAATCAAACTAGCAACCCTTCAGTGCACAGGACAATGCCCAACCAACTGAGCCACACCAGCCAGAACTGATCTCTGAACTTTTTATTGGCCTCCTGCCGCCCACAAGGTGTGCCCCACTTCTGCTGCCCTTAACTTTGGTGTCATTGACCTTAGACACCACTTTTCCGTTCACCATCCTGTGGGTGATGGTCTTTTGGGTGGATTGTACGGAAGAGCTGTGTCCTGGGCATCACCAAGATGGAAGTCTTCCCCTTCTTCCAGCAGATGGGGCAGGTGGTGATCTCAGACTGCAGTTCCATCTTGATGTTCAGCAGGGCCTCATACTCCTGACCCTGGTACTGCTCCTCTGCCCAAATCTGGACCAGCTCTGCCTCCAGGGGCGGCAGGATATGGTTGAGCTGTTCTGTCTTTGTGACATAGTGCAGCGCCACCTCCCTCAGGCTGTTTTCCCAGCTGGCCTTTAGATTCCTCATCCAGTTCAGGTCGATCTCCAAGGACTGGACGTGCATCTCAGCCCTGCATCATCCCAGCAGCTCCTATCTCAGCACTCTGCAAGGTGACCACTGTGGTGGTCTCCTCAATCTGCTAGGACCAGTACTTGTCTAGCTCCTCTTTTGTTCTTCCGAGCCAGCTCTTCATACTGGGCCTGGGTGTCCGCCATGATCTTCTGAGGTCCTGAGATTTGCGGCATTGGTCAACCCAGAGTTGGCAATCTGGTTCTGTAGACCATTTACTTCCTCGCTCTGGTTCTTCTTGAAGAGCAGCTCCTCCTTGAGAGCCCCCATCTCTGTCTCCAGTGACCTTTCAGAGACCACTGATGTCACTCTCCACAGACTGTCACATGGCCAGCTCTATCTCATACTTGACTCTGAAGTCATCAGCAGCAAGACAGGCACTGTCAATCTGTAGAACGGTGTGAGCCTTTTCCACAGATCCTGTAAAGATCTGAGCCCTCAGGTTCTCAGTGATCTTGAAATATTGCCCCTAGTCCCTGATCTGGGGTGCTTCTTCTCTAGGTGTTCCTGGATTTTGATTTCCAGGAACACCTAGTGAAGGCTGATTATCAGCCTTCAGATTTCTTTCCTCTCCATGTAGGAGGCCAGGTTACTTAAGCATGGCATAGTCTCCTTCTCACTATAGGTAGCCCTCTATGCCTGCCAGACCTCTGGCTATACTGCAGCCAAGCCCTGGACTTTCAGCTACCCACATGCTGGTACAGTGGGACACAGAGATCCAGGAGCCCGAGTCCCTACATAAATGCTGGCCATGCTGGTGGCTGGTCAGGCTGGTGGCTGGGGACTGCATGGAGCCCAGGGTCCCGTGGTTTGTGGAGAAGCTAGAGCAGGGGCTAAAGCTCGTGTTGTTCAGAGAAGAAGGAGAGAAGGCAAGACTCAGGTTCAAGTAGCCAATGATGGGGGTTTTTTGTGTGGGTTTTGTTGTTGTTGTTGTTGTTTTCTGTCAGGGATACTTTTTCCATTGATTTTTAACAAGAGTGGGAGAGACAGGGAAAGACAGAGAGAAATATCTATGTGAGAGAAACATCAACTGGTTGCCTCCTGCACAAGCCCAGATAAAGGCCCGAGCCAGGAAAGAGCCTGCAACCAAGGTAGGTGTCCTTGACCAGAATCAAACCCAGGACCCTTTGGTACACAGGTTGATGCTCTATCCACTGAGCCAAACCAGTTAGGACTGTTTTTTAAAGCATAAGTTAAGATGTACATGTACAATGAGGAATAAATGTAAGTCTGATATGATTAGTCAATATATTTGATAATATGTAATATGAATTAAATTGGATTCTCTTTTTTTCTTCCAATAAAAACTTCATTTTAAAAATAGGTTTTAATTGATATTATTTTTAAGAGAGAGAGGAAGGAAGAGGAAGAGAAACATCAATGAAACATTGATCAGCTGCCTCCTGCACACCCCTTACTGGTGGTTGAGCCTGCAACTCCAGCATGTGCCCTGACCAGGAATTGAACTGGACCTTTTGGTGCATGGGATGACACTCAATCACGTGAGCCACTCTGACCAGGGCAAAACTTCATTTTTTATGTCAGCTTTCTCCCAATCGGTTAATAAATTAAGAACTGAACTGGAATAGGAGAGAGGTCCCATTTTAAATTCAAACAAAGTGAAGACATTCAGACTTAACTACAAACAATGGTAATGCCATTTAACAAGATTAATTCAATGTATATGTAACTGTCTACAAACAAAATGTTTTCACAATGGCACAGGCCTATACTGCAATCACTCACAGTAATTCAACTGCCTTCGCATTTGGCAATATCATACAAATGAATTTGCTGATTACTAGCAATATTACAAAATAAACCCAGGGCCACATAATCAAGAGTCACAACGACAAAGAAACTCTAGGAATGAAGGTCAAGGCAGGAGTTTGCAGCTGGCCAGATATGACGCAAACTTGCCTGATTATCATTTAGGTATTTGCTGTAATGAATAAAATATCTCCTGAGTTACTCAAAAACAGGTATTACCTATGACCATTCTGTGACAAGGAAATTAAGGTATTTCCTGAGTTTATAAATAAGTAAAAATTCTTTAAGAGCCATTCTTCTATGTGCGCAATAGAAGCTCTATTTCTGAATTTAAAACACCACTCAGTATTTGTTTAAGATTCACATTTAGACAATATGACATTAAAGTTCTAGGGAAAAAACTAAGACAGCTTTTAATGTGCTTTCATATCAAACTAATAGAGCACTTAAAAATTCAAGAAGAGTGTGGGTTAGTCTGATTCAAGAAGTGCTTCCAAAATTCAACCACCTAGCTTCTGTTCAGGAGAAACTGTTCATCATCACAAATATTTCCTATCTTAACTTTTGGAGAAGAAAATGGAAAATCAAACCCACAGCACAATGGTTGTGGTAGACATTGCCTCCTCAGCATCAGGCAAAGCATTCTTATAAATTGTTCTATTTCAACAGATGGTTCAGCTGGTCCTGTAGATCCGATGACTGCTCAACACTAGAAATTAGAGAAAAAGTTTATCTGGAATGAGCAATAAAGATATCTGCAAAGTATTTGTCCTTTAACATATAAGTACTGCTGAAGCTAAATCAACATGTACATTGGTCTTCTAGGGTCCCAAAAGTTTTTAAACAATGAAGAAAAATTTTGTAGAGCCAGTTTTTAGTGTAAACAATATTGCAAGGCACAGATTTAATCCACTAAAAAAAATTTTTTTAAAGGCTGTTTAATGATGTTAGCACATTCACTCTACTTAATGATTATCACCAATGTAAAAAGTTTTCTTAAGGTTGATTTCTATACCCTGTAACTCTTTTTTAGAAAGCCTTTACTAGCAGTGCATGCCTTTGAAATATACTGTATTCTTTATATCCCAAATGCGCTATGCCAGAGTGTACATCAATTGAAGGGCATCTGTCAACCAGAGTTTTGCACTGCAGTATAATTCCCTATAGCCTACTTCAGTTGGCCACCCACTCCCCAATCTGTGGGGTTACTTACTTCTTCTGAATAGCTTCTTGCCTGAATCAGAAAAGGAAGAAGGAAAATGCACATAAGAAAACTCAGTGGACTAGAAGTTATTTATAGCCAGATATATATATATAGGCAGAACACATTTCCAGCTTATGATACATTCTATATTTCTATCCATTCCATCCTAAGTTTGTGCCCAGGAATCCGTTCACTATCAGAGTGCAGAGCTGCCGAAAAGATGGCTTCTAAACCTAAAGAGGTCACAATATCCTGTCACAGAGTGTGGGATGTGGTCTCACAAACTACATGCATGACTCATACTTGGTTTGCAGAATATGTAGAGTCAAATGGTCACATCGCTGATATGTACACACCCAAAGAATGAACATCTAGTTATTTAAATATCAAGAGTTAAATTCCCAACCATATTATTTCTAGAAGGTACCTAAGTATAATATCAACTACTGTATATAAAATATACAACAAAATTAAATAAGATGAAAAGCTAATTAAATTATAACATTATCCAGAGTTATAATGGAGAAGATGTCTTTACATTTTAAATTTCCTGATGATTTACACATAGCTAGGGCTGGGATATCTGTGGGAATGTAGGATATAGGACAGTTACACTTGACTCCCCACTGAAGGAGCAGACTCCCCAGGAGAAAGCTCGAGCACAGACAATCAACAAACATTAATTAAGTGCCTACTGGGTGCCAAGCACTGTGCTAGCTTGGTCCCGGCATAGGCCCTGCCATTATGGCGTTTACAGTCCCTCCCTCTCAGAAGCTCTCAAATTTACATAGACTGGTTCACAAAAGATGGTCCCTGCTCCTGATCTCACCTCTCACCTCAATCTACAATCTCAGGCGTCTTTTCCAGAAGGAACTCATCCTTGACGAGCCCCACCAGTACTCCCAACTCCTGCTTCCATCGGAAAAACAATTGAAGCATCAATGCAGCAAGCAACGGCCAAATGTGTAGCAAGTGGTCAGCAGAGAGGGCATACTCACTGGTACTGAAGATGTGTAGTTATTATTGCCATTTTCCTTAAACTCTGCATTAAAAACAGACAGACAAATAGAACATTACACTTCCTTGCAGCCACACAAACTATGTATAAAACCCAAGTCATGACAGAAATGGTTTCTTACATCTTCTGAGTGCAAGATGGCATCTTCCTGTAGTACCATGTTCCGAGCTGCCTGACCTAGCAGCTGGAAGACAAAAATAAAATGATAATATTCAAAATTTCCAAACTTTCTGTAATCTCTCTGCAGCTCCCTTCTCCCACCCTCTCCTATACAACCACCAACACTCTAAATGTAATGGAGGATAAAATTCCATTTGTTCATGTTAAAAATCCATTTCTTTGTCTCTGTGTCAGCGCTGGCATGGGCTCAACACCTGTTCCCAAGGCCACTTCCTGAGAAATGCAGTGCTCCATGACTGCCGAGTCCTCTGCATAGCTTATTAGTCTAGTGCTGCGAGGAGAAGTCTGCAAAATGAAAAAAGCAACCTTTGGTTCCACAAGCCCATTGAAAAGCTAACTTCTGATGTTTAAAGGCAAATTTGAGATTTGCGGTGGTTTGAGAGAAGTGAGGGGCAGGGGTTAGGGTAGGACTGAAGGCTAGGAGGAATGTAGCTGCTTAGATGTGGAATAAAAGCCCCAAAGAGTGGCGGCGGGGGTGGGGAGGTAGGGGGAGGGAAGGACCTGGGAAGAAGCTCAGGATTTAAAGTGGGAAACCATGAGGTGAAGGATGGCAAGTGGGGATAGGGAAGAGAAAAGAAAGGAGAAATGTGCAGGCAGGTTTTAATGAGGTCACCGATCGCAGGGCCCTGGGCTCTGATTCAGTGGAGTGATCTGTGATCAAAGAGATGGGACTCAACACTGAGAGGCAAGAAGAGATCAGCAGAGGTTTCTGGCTGACTGTCGCGCCGGGGTCCTGGCAGACACTGTGGGCCAGGTAAAGGAAGCTATTGATATGTGTGTCCTCCGACCTTCCCTGTTCCTTCGGGTCAGAGTGATTACGGTAGAAAGGGGACCCACAACTTTAAATTACCCAGGAACATGAGCACTGCTACAGCCACCAAGCTCCTTCCCTCATGGTAACTTCTATTTATTTTAAAATTAATAAACCTTTACATACTTCTAACGTCAGAACAATAAGACCTTCTACAGTCTCTCTCCTTACTTAAAAGGTAACTCACAATATGCCCTCTTCCATACCCTGCTATTTTCACTTGACATTGAATCTGCAGCATTTTCATTGCATCTCTTGCTTTAAGGGCTGTACAGCACTCCACTGTATATGTCCCGCAGGAATATTAAAAGTCCCATAAGAGTATGTGGACGCTGGGACTGTTTCCAGTTTTTTGCTATTATGAGAGCTAAAAAAAAATACCTTATATATTTTGGCTCCTTTCTGCCAGCCTGTCTTTGGGATAGACTCATAAAGTCATGATTGTCACAGCTAGATCAGAGGGTTTGAATTTTGCTACATATTGCCTAATTCCCCTTCCTTTAGAGTATGCCATTTTCAATTCCCACTTTCCTGTTCCCTCCTGTGGGTACTTTTAAGTAGCAAACTCCAAACTCCTATAGATGGGGATGGTGACAAACTGATAGCAGAAAAAGGGGTTCTAATGGAATCTTCATTCATTCATTCAATATTTATTTTTTAATATATTTTATTGATTTTTTACAGAGAGGAAGGGAGAAGGATAGAGTTAGAAACATTGATGAGAGAGAAGCATCAATCAGCTGCTTCCTGCATACCTCCTACTGGGGATGTGCCCGCAACCAAGGTACATGCCCCTTGACTGGAATGGAACCTAGGATCTTTCCATCCACAGGCCAATGCTCTATCCACTGAGCGAAACTGGTTAGGGCTTAATGAATATTTATTAAGTTCCTAGGATATGCCAATAAGAGACATAGTCTCTGTCCTGATGGGGCTCAGTCTGGGTTACAAAGAAGCCACCGGCATTACAATACCTGCCATGAGTGCTGAGGGAAAGCACTGGATGCATTGAGAACATGGCCCTGGGGGGCGGGGGAGGGGGTCATTGGTCTAATCCATGAAAGAGGCAGGTGTTCAGGGAGAGGTTCCTAAATGTCTTCTAAGCTAAGACTTAAAGGTTGGGGTTTGGGGTTTAGAATTCCTCAAAGTGTAATTTTACAGAAAAGTGGCATGATCAGATTTACCATTTTATGGGTGTGGTAAGTAGAATGGACTAGAGAGATACTGAAAGCAGAGAGATTGGTTAAGACAGTGGTCAGCAAACTCATTAGTCAACAGAGCCAAATATCAACAGTACAATGATTGAAATTTCTTTTGAGAGCCAAATTTTTTAAACTTAAACTTCTAATGCCACTTCTTCAAAGTAGACTCGCCCAGGCCGTGGTATTTTGTGGAAGAGCCACACTCAAGGGGCCAAAGAGCCGCACGTGGCTCGAGAGCAGCAGTTGGCTGACCACTGGGTAAGGAGAACAGTGCAGTATTCTAAGCCGGCAACCAGAGTGGCCTGAACCACAGACGGGGCAGTAAATAAAAAAGGAGCCCTGGCCAGTTGTTCAGTGGTCAGTGTGTCAGCTTGTAAGGGTTGCATTTTGATCCCCGGCTCTCAAATGTGGGGGCGCATTCAGCAACCAATCGATGTCTCTTTCTTTCTTTCTATCTCCCTCTCTTCTCCTCCCCCGCCCCCAATCCCTTCTCTGAGAAAGCAATGGGAAAAAATATCCTCTGGTGAGGATTAACAATAAAAAAAGGAGGGGTGGGAGGGTGAAGAGGGGTTAAGAGATTTTAGAAGACAGACTTTGTGTGACTGCTGGAATGCTGTTGCAATGCAGGGCCAAGGTCTTTCCTTTGATGATACTAGTAGATGTATTTGGTGGCATTGTACCTCATTTTCTTACATAATCGGACCACACACATAGTGTGTGACCTAAGGTTTTCAGTTCGGGTTTCTTTTGAGTACTGAGTCTTTTTGGATTTCTAGGGTTTTCATCCCAGGCCTTTACCGCTGTCTTGCTCATCATTAACTCAACTGCAGGTTGTCTTCGTACTCATCTTCAACCAGTATTTCTGACTTCCCACTTAGTTTTCAGAGCAACAGCAAGCCTCTTTTCTATTTGCACTCATACTTCATTGTTTTCCATATTATTCCATTAAACAATGTCATTTCAATAACAAGCTAGGTGCTTTACACAGGTTTAGGAAAAAAACAAAAAGGTCCCCTCCTCCCCCTCCTAAGCGCACGATTCCCCGGGAGGAGCGGAAGTGCAGCTGTGCAGAGGGGCCCATCAGTCACAGCGTTCACTGCGCTGTGGACACACCTGGTATGTTTCTCCCTCACTTCCTGCCAGCCACGGTGGCCTCCATGCATTCATCGTACACATTCCCATCCCAAGGTTTCGCACTTGCTACTTCCTTAGAACTCTCTGCCTCCGGATGCCCACGTGGCCTACTCCCTCACTTCCTTCTAGTGTCTGCTCAAAGGTCACATTCTCAGAAAACCCTTTCCTGGTCACTTATAACCACCTGGCTCTTATATGTGTGTCATTTGTTTGTCTCTTCACCAAAATGTTCGTTTCCTAAGTAACAGGGACTTTGTTTTGTGTCCTGACGCACGGCAAATACTCAATAGGTATTTATTAAATGAATGTGAGGAATGTTTTACATATGGAAATTGTCCGTTCAAACAAAATATCTATATGGAATCTGCTAAAGAGAGAAGCAGAGCTCTATGGGTTGAGAAAGGGTGACATCAGTAAGACATCCCAATAACCTCACAGTCTACTAAAGAAAATGGCGGAGAAACCCAGACGGCGGAATAGGTGAACACCTAAACTGCTGCCTCGCACAACAATTTCAAAACTCCAACTAAAAGACAGAATGGACATCATCCAGAACCACAGGAAAGCTGGCTGAGTGGAAGTTCTACAGCTAGAAGGAAAGAGAGGGGCTCACAGAGACCCAGAAGAGCTGCAAAAAGCTGAGGTACGGAGACGCGCGAGTGGAGAGAGTGGGTGCCAGAGAACCTGGCTGGCTTTCTCTGGCGGGAGGGAGACGGAGACTCTCAAAGGCATTGAACCCCTTATCCTCCGACACTAAACCCCAGATCCAGCCGAAACTCATATGGGGGGAGTTTGGACTGTGAAAACGGAGAAGTGCACAGAAATTTAGGGGAGTCACAAAAGATCAGAGGACTGGTGGCATGCACAGCACTGAGCGGAGAGGACAGACTGCTGATCGTGCCGCTGGCTTTTGCGAGTGGGCGGGAGACAGACCCTCCCAACTGTGCCACTTCTAACTCCACTAAACCCCAGTTTCGAGTGAAACCCTGGGGACCCAGACTCGTGTGGTCCTGGAGCGCAGGGGAGCCGGAAAGGCAGCGATCTAGAGGCACTGCCCAGGCACGAGCACAAGGACCGAGCACAAGGACTGCTCCAGTGATTACCCAGTCACATGAGACTCAGGGGCCGTGGAGGGCGGGGCCGACTGGAAGGCAAGGCGGTCCCTTAAACCCTGAGACTCCACCCATCCCAAGCTCAACAGAGAGGCTTTTGTGGTTTTGCAAGTCTGGTATCATAAGAGAACACAGAAGTTCTCTCGGCATAGTGAAAATGCCTAGAAAAGGGAAGAGATCACAAACAAAAGAAATGGAGGAAAATAAATGACTGGATATAGAGTTCAAAACCAGGCTTATATGGTTTTTCAAGAATATCCTAGAAAAGTTGGATAAAGTTAGCGAGACCCAAGAGGAGATAAAAAAGAACCAACTACAGATGGAAAGGATCCAACTAGAGATGGAAAAGGACCAACTAGAGATGAAACATACACTGACTGAAATAAAAAATACTATGCAGAGTCCTAACAGCAGACTAGAGAAAGGCAAGAATGAAGTAAAAAATTTGAAATATAAAGAAGCAGAAAACACTCAACTAGAAAAGCAAGAAGAGGAAAGAATCCAAAAATGTGAAGATAATGTAAGAAGCCTCTGGGACAGCTTCAAGCGTACCAACATCAGAATTGTGGGGGTGACCGAGGAAGAGAGAGAGCAAGATACTGAAAACCTATTTAAAGAAATAATGACTGAAACTTCCCACATCTGGTAAAAGAAATAGACTTACAAGTCCAGGAAGCACACAGAACCCCATATAAAAGGAATCCAAAGAGGACTACACCAAGACACATCATCATTAAAATACCAAGAGCAAAAGACAAAGAGAGAATATTAAAAGCAGCAAGAGAAAAACAGTTAATTACCTACAAGGGGGCACACTTAGGATTGTCAGCTGATTTCTCAACAGAAACGATGCAGGCCAGATGCGAGTGGCAAGAAATATTCAACGTGATGAATAGCAAGAACCTACAACCAAGAATAATCTATCCAGCAAAGCTATCATTCAGAATTGAAGGTCAGATAAAGAGCTTCACAGATAAGAAAAAGCTAAAAGAGTTCATCAACTCCAAACCAGTATTATATGAAATGCTGAAAGGTACTCTTTTAGAAGAGGAAGAAGAAAAAGGTAAAAGCCAAAAAGTTATGAACAAATACATATCTATCAACAAGTGAATCTAAAAATTAAGTGAATTAAAAATTTGATCAACATAAAAACTGGTGAATATAATAGAATCAGGAGCACAGAAAGGGAGGGGACTGATAATTCTCAGGGGGAAAGGGGTGAGGGGTGTACAGGGAGAGACTGGACAAAAATCATACACCTATGGATGAGGTTAACGGGAGGGAGGTAAGGGCAGAGGGAAGGGTGGGAGTTGGGTGGAGGGGAACTATGGAGGGGAAAAAAGAGAAACAAATGTAATAATCTGAATAATAAAGATTTAATTAAAAAAATAAAATAAAAAATTAAAAGAGATAAAAGTCTTGCCCAACTGGTATATGAAAGAATCAGTCCTAACACGTGTGTGTATGTCCTTTTTGGGGGTTTGGAACTAGATTCATCAGTGGTTAACTTTCCATTAGTTGGTGTAGAAATCTGGTTTCTCCATGAAACCTGTCAGTGAAGATGAAGACTATTTCTCAAAAAGAATCCATATTTTTAGTGTTCCTTTTAATAATGCATGTTACTGTTAAAGATATATAGAAATAGCCAAAACCAGTTTGGCTCAGTGGATAGAGCGCCTGCCTTCGGACTGAAAGGTCCCAGGTTCGATTGCAGTCAAGGGCGTGTATCCTTCTTGTGGGCACATCCCCAGTGGGGGGCGTGCAGGAGGCGGCTGATCAATGTCTCTCATTGATGTTTCTAACTCTATCCCTCTCCCTTCCTCTCTGTAAAAAAATCAATAAAATATATTTAAATAAATAAATAAATATATATATATGTATATATATATATATATATATGTATGTATGTATGTATATATACATATATATACAGAGAGAGAGAGAGAGAGAGAGAAAGAAAACTATAATTTTTTTACCATTTTAACCATAACAAAATAAAGGAAATATTTATGACAAAAACTTTAAAAAAGGTAAAGTAAGTAAATAAGAGACACAGAAACCCAAGAATGTGCCCAGAAAGACAAATCAAAAAAGAATGCATCCATCAACAGGGGATGCACAGAAGATGGAAGACATCTGGGATGTTGAAGGCAAAACCAGGCGGAATTTGGGGGCCGGAAGAGACAGAGACAACCCGGAGAAACAAATGAGGAATTGGTAGACGACTGCCTCGCCCCCATGCCGCGACAATCGCCGCTTTTTAAAACACAGGTGTCCATCACCGTGTTCCTTCCCACTCCTACAGCCTCCTCCAAACTACACATCCCAGAATGCAACGCCTGCCCTCCGCGGACGAGCTCCACTCACCGCCCCAACTCACAGCCTACAATTCCCAGGATGCAACACGACCCCCTTCCCACAGCTTGGAAAGCCCGGAGGCCGGGGGGGCACGAGGCCCCGCGAGTGTACCGCCGCTCACCTCGGAGCTCCGGGAGCCCTTCAGCACCTGCTTGGTGAGGGCGATGACGTCCGTGCCGCAGGTGTTCACCTTCTCCGTGAGAAGCCCCTTCACGGACTGGCCGAATCGCGCCTGCGGATCTGGCGTCCCCGTCGCCATCGCCGCCGCTGGTGAACGCCTCCGCGCGGGCGATGGCGAGTCGCCGGGGCCAAAAGAGCCGCAAAGCGGAAGGAAAAGAGGAGGCAAAGGGAGGGATGCGCTGTGCCCTAGCGGAGGTCAATCTTGGCTCACTTTACATCCCTTTAAAGTCCTCCAGTTGGTGCCCGGAAGAAGGCAGGTCCCGAGCAAACATCTCTGGAGGACAGTTTCAGTAAATCCGTGGTTTAAAATCAGAAAGCCCTGATTACAATCCCAATTGTGCCCTGTGTGTGGCTGCAAATTGCTCAACCTCGGCGTCGTGTGTTCCTCAACAGTAAAATAAAAGTGTTAAAATCTCCAAAGGGTTACGAGAATAAATTAACATCGTTCAGTTCACTTTAACAACACAGTGTTTGTATTTGTGAACGAAATACAAACACTTGTCTTCCATCTTTTGTGCGTTCCCCTGCTTATGGATTCCATTCTTTTCTGATTTGTCTTACTGGGCACATTCTTGGGTTTCTGTGCCTCTTATTTATTTACTTACTTTTCCTTTTGGAAATTGTAATATTTTTATAATTTTCTTTATTTTGATAGATATTTGTATTTGTGAACGAAATACGAACACTGCTGGGTTGAGGACAGAGAAAGAAGTGAGTGAGATACGTGCAGCCCTTGTCTGCATGGAGCTCCCAGGCTGAGGAGGCCTGTAAACAGGAACAACCCAAGAGAAAAACTGGCAAAGTTCACAAACAGGCAGATTTTTAAAAAGTCAATGGCCAATACATGTAAAAAAGTATCAGCACTAGTCCATTTTTTTTTTTTTAAATCCTCACCCAAGGATATTTTCAGGAGAGTGAAAGGGAGAGGGAGAGACAGAGAGAACCATCCATGTCTGTCAGAGACCAAATATTGTTCTCACTAGGTGGATGTAATTGTTCTCACTAGGTGGATGTAAACAGGAGGCCAGAAAGCTGGCAAACCTTAATTGCTCTGAAAGGTCAGAGCTGATTACTCATTGTTTAGTTGAAACTATCTGTTTGTATCATGTTAATTTCTGTTATTTCCTGCCTAAAGACTAGGGGTGTGTCCCAAAGCCTTAATAAAAGGGAGAAAAGGGCCAGAGCAAAATGGTAGTCCTTCCCACTAGAGGAAGGCTCCCGCCTGGCCCCCCAATATCGCCAAATTAATGTTTTCTAGTCTCTCATTTCGTTTGTGTGCGGCCTCCTTCAGAACCCGAACCCTGACCCGGGAACCCTGAACCACGCGGGACGTGGAAAGAGGTTCCCACACATGTCCTTTGCTTGTCACCCACAGGTGTCCCAAGTGGGGCTAGGGATGGAGCCTGCAACCCATCTGGAATGAACCCTTGACCCTTCAGTCCTTGGACCCAAGTTCTAACTACTGGGCAAAACCGACTAGGACTCCACCAGTCATTTTTTTATTTTATTGTATTTTTTTCAAAGAGGAAGGGAGAGGGAAAGAGAAACATCAATGATTGGCCTCCTCTGCACATCAAACCGTCCCCCCCCCACCCCCCACTGGGGACAGAACCCACAACCCAGGCAGGTGCCCTGATGGGGAATCAAACTGTGACCTCCTGGTTCATAAGTCAGTACTCAACCACTGAGCCATGCTAGCTGGGCTCCACTAGTCATTTTTTAATGATAAATGACCTCTTTGTTCTATTAAAAGCAAACTGATTATCCCCTTGGAAAATAGTACCTGAAATGTTTCATGTATTTCTGTTTTGTTTTGTTTTTGTGTTTTTTTTTTTTAGCTAATACACAAGAGAATGAGAATAGCATATTACAAATTTTGTTTAAAATCACCTTCACTCAGCCTCACTGGTGTAACTCAGTGGCTGAACATCAAACTATGAACCAGGAGGACACCATTGGATTTATGTGCTGGGGTTGCTGCTCAATCGCCAGTAGGAGGCATGCAGGAGCAGCCCATTATATAATGATCCTCTCTCATCATTGATGTTTCTCTTTCCCTCTTCCCCTCTCTTTAAATCACCTTTACCAAGTATCAACATTACTTTCTTCCAAATGCCTAGATTCATGTTTCTGTTGATTCTTTCATTTAGCTCTTAACTCTTGTTCTTAATCAACTTTATTAAGTTATAACTTATGTGCAATGACTACATTCTTTTATTTATTTTTTAATGTTTTTCTTTCTTTTTTTTTTTTTTTGAGAGAAATGGAGAGCAGAACATTTATTGGTTGCCTCCTGTATGCCCCCTACTGCGGATCAAGTCCTGACCAGGAAATGAAAGGGTTACCTCTCCATGCATGGGGCCACACTCAACTAACTGAGCCACACTGGCCAGGGCTTATTGATCTTTTAAAGAACCAGCTTTCGGTTTTGATAATTTTCTCTATTGCTCTCCTGTTTTAAATTTTATTGATTTTTATTCTTTCTTTTTGCTTAATTTAGGTTTATATTGCTTTTCTTCCTCTAGTTTCCTATGGTGGAAATTTAGAGTACTGATTTTAGATGTTTTATGTATTCAATGCTATAAATTTCATTTCCCTCTAATTACTGCTTTTACTACATCCCACAAATTTTAATAAGTTGTATTTTTATTTAGTTCAACATATTTCTTAAATTTCGCTTAAGATTTATTCTTTGACTCATGTGTTATTTCGAAGTGTTTCATTTAATTTCCAATATCTTGGGATTTTCCCAGCTATCTTTCTCTTACTGGTTTCTGTTATTATGTGGTCTGAGAGCATATTTTGTATGATTTTTGTTGAAGTGTGTTGTATGGCCCAGAATATAGTCTTATCTTGGTGAATGTTTCATGTGAGCTAGAGAAGATGAGTATTCTGTTGTTGTGAATTGAAATAGTCCATAAATGTCAGTTATCCAGTTGATTTGTAGCTAATTAATACTAATCATCTGCGTCAGGCAACTGCAGTGCTGCCCAATTTTGGCTGAAAGCTCAGGGAAAACAAGTATGAAACTTACTTGGATGAGGGTAAAATATCTTCATGTTCTGGTAAGACTCCTGCTTTTGGCTAAGATGGAGTAAAAAACAATTGGATTTCCTCACACCTGAAACAACTATATAAATAAGATAAAATATATGACATAACCATTTTTTTTAATACACTAGGCATCAGACAATAAAGGCTATGATCTCTGAGGCTTGGGGAACAAATGAGATGAGTCCAGTAACTTCTCCAGCTTACTGCCTGAATAAAGTTTCACAGAGAAGG
Organism: Lasiurus borealis; assembly: GCA_004026805.1. NCBI lineage: Eukaryota > Metazoa > Chordata > Mammalia > Chiroptera > Vespertilionidae > Lasiurus > Lasiurus borealis. Next base: position 1,499 of record PVJN01015783.1, on the reverse strand, counting down.
GAAATTCAAGCAGAGCCCAGTGGAGGAGACAAACCCGGGAGAGAAAGAGACAAGGCTGGGAATCTGGGGAGGTCAAGGAGACTAGAGGTTGCAGGAAAGCAGAGAGCTTTTAAGGTCGGATGAGTATAGGGGCAATGATTAAGGTCTCTAGTTTTAGGGTCATCCATTTCTAAACTCTGCAAGGGTAAAGAGCAGTACCTATTTGTTAAAGGTTGAATATTGGTGATAGTTAAAACCTTGAGAGGGGTGAGATCAGCCGAGAAGAATGCAGATGGAGAAGGTCCAAGGACAGACTTGACATACACAAGATGACAGAGGGAACGAGAAGAAAAACAAAAGAATTACAAAGAATCCAGAGCTACAGGATATTTCATATTAGAGGGTTTAAAGAAGATAGAAGTCCTCCGTAATGCTAATGGAGAGCTTTAATAAGAGAAGGCATGAAAGACATCCATCCAATGGATTTAGCAATTTACGAAGGTCATTGCTGATGTAATTAACAGAAGTACCAATAGTGTGGTGGGGTAAGAGGCCAAACTGCAATGAGTTACAATGAATGGGAAGTCAGAGACATAAGTGTCCTTTACATGATCTCACTAAGAAGTCTGATTGAAAATAGGAGGGAAAATAGAGGAGAATTTAAAGTCAGGATTTTAAAATTTCATGTGGGATAAAAGTCTTGAGTGTATATGTCAGCTGAGGAGGAGAAGCGGATAGAGAGGACACGTTGAAGATGCAAGAGGAAACAAAATCTGTGGGAGGTATGAGAGAACAGAGTTAAGGGTATAGATGGAGGGCTCAATTTTTCAAAAAATATTTAATATAGTTAAAACAGTTTCTCTCTGTTCCTTTTTTCTTTCTAAACATTTTAACTCAACTTTCAAATGGTAATGTGTTCATGTGCTTCAAAATTGTTATAAATGTATAAAAAGGGTATATACTGGAAAGTCTTGTCCAACGGTGGGCAAAGGTGTAATGGTCACCATGAGAAAGTATCTTAACACCGACAAATGAAGTAAGTAACTCCATAGGATATATAGAATATTTACTATAGGATAATTTACTTACAAGACTGCAGGTTGGAGCAGAGAATACCCAACAGTTTTATGCAAATTTTCTTCACTAACAGATCCCTGTTACATACTTTTTTTGTTTAGTGTAACTTAGATACTAATGATTGGGTAAGACAAGAAACATAGTACAGGCCAGGGTCTGTACCTTTTGGTGGTCTTGTGAAAAATGATTGTTTATAATCAACACTTCAGTTTGATATTTATCGCAGTTGTTATGCCATTTCAATTATTTCTAACAATAACATATAAGGCTACATTTTAAGGAGCACAGATAATCATCATTTGGAAAGCTTTGGTATGCTTTGCTAAAGACAGTGTTGGTCAAAGCTCAGAGCACTCCAGATACAAAATTCGTTTTGTTTACATCAACATCTATACAGTTTTTCTTCCCAACTATTTTTTCAATAAACAACCAAATTCATAAAG
>PVJN01015782.1:0-43643 GCA_004026805.1 Lasiurus borealis | reverse complement strand
CCCTGTCAAGGGTCATTTGACCCCCAAATGGGTCCAACCCACAGGTTGAGAACCACTGATATAAAGTAATGAGTGTGGCTGTGTTCCAATAAAACTTTATTTATAAACACAGGTGGAGGGCCAGTGCAGATCATAATTTGCCAACCCTTGTCCTAGGCTCTTCTCATTAGAAACATTATGATTCTTTTTGTGTCCCTTTAGTGACCATGCTGGGCTGGTCACTGGCACCAGGACCTGCTGTAATCAATAGTAATGAGTTAAATCTTACGTAACTCTTGCTATGTGCCGGGCACCTTTCCAAGCTCTTTATTAATAGTAATTCCTTTAATGCTCACAACAATCTTATAAAGTGGGTACTGATATTATTACTATAAGGACACTGAGGCACAGGCAGGTTAAGTACCTCCCACAGGTTCATCCAGCCTGTAAGAGGTGGAGCTGGCTGCAAACTCAGACAGTGTGGCTCCAGTGTCCACCCCCATCACTGTGTCCACAGCATCCACTGACGAGCCATGTACTACATCACCTTTATGGTCCTCATCAAGTGGCGCATGCTACCCGCTGCAGCCTCTCAACTGTGCGATCTCAGGCAAGTCACCTCACCTCTCTGAATGCTGGCTTCCTTACAGGCAATGGAAATGGAGATAGTTATCATGCAGGGCTTTTGTGAAGCTGCACGGGATCGTGAAAGGTCTTTATTTAGGGCCTGGAACATCACAGGCGCTCAGAGGATGCTAACTGCGGCCTCTCCCTTAGCCGCTTCTGGAAAGCCTACGGATTGCTGAGAAACAGCGAGTGCCTTGGCCCTACAATCAAAGTGACAAGTCCCCACTGTCTCCTAACGTGTGTTTTATTTTAAACCTCGAAGAGTGTGTTGTAAATTGTGTGTTTTCTACCAACGAGTGCTCTGGTCCCCATTGCTGCGTGGTTGGTCTGAATTCTGCCCTTTACAGGGGGTCTGGATCTCTCTGGAGATGCTTCCTATGACCTTCATGGGGTCTGAGCTGGGAATTCTGACCCCTGGTTTTGGCCGGTGAAGTCGCCAGCTCTGGTCAGTTTAGTCTGGGGCCAAAAAAGCATGGGAACTGGCCCTTGGGCCATCACCACAAGAGATAAAGAATACAAAGCATTTCTGTACAGTACCTGGCTTGGTACGCACTCAGTCCAGGGGGCTTTCTGTCGCTATGGAAATGTACCAAGGGCTCACTTTGTGCCAGGCTCGGTACTCAAGGTTTTTCATACATTATCTCATTTTAACCTTCCAACAAATCTATAAAGCCATTTCGATTTTTTCCATCTTGCAGAGGAGGGAACTAAGGCTCAGAGATATTGAGATACTTGCCTATGATCACCATTAAGTAATGGAGTCAGCCCTTTGTTATAGCTGTTGTGTCACCAAATCCCGTATGTTTCTACCTGAAACCCATTGCCTCAACCCAACTTCCTACCACAGCTACACTTGCCAACTGGTCTCTCTGCTTTTATTCCTGCACCGCCCCACCACATTCTAGTCTAAAAAAAAATCAGCTCTATTGGGGTATAATTATCACAAATAAAATTCACTAATTTTAAGTATACACTTCAATGAGTTTTGACACATGGAAACAGTCAAGTTTACCACCACCAGCACCATCAAGATATGGAATATTTCCATGTGTGTGTGTTTTAGTAAAAGTTTTAAGTTGAACCATGTCATTCTTCTGCTCGACATATTCTAAGGGTTTCCATCTCCCTTACGTAAAGGTTGAAGTTCACACAATGTCCTATAGTAAGTGCCGTGGCAAGGGAAAGGCTGCCTGTTTGCCCAACCTTTTGTTTTCCCCCTGGGCACAAAGGAAGGCTGTGTTTCTTATTGTCCCTGCATCTAGGTGGAACCATGTGACTAGCTCTGGCCACTGGAGAGTGGACGGAAGTGATGCCCACCTCTTCTGGGCCTGGGGCCTAGAATTTCTAGAGGAATCCCACTGTTTCTCTCCTCCTGTTGCCAGATAGATGTGGGGGACCCCAAACAGCACTCTGAGACCTGGGGGATCCAGGAGACACTGGAAAGATGATCTGGGCCCACATCGGGCTGGATGTAAGAGAAGCATGCCTCTCCTCTGAGATTTTGGAGAAGTTAGTCACATAGCAGTGAGTGTTGACGCTGACCAATGCAGACATTCTGAATGTTGTGGCCTCTACCTCACCTCCAGTCTCATCTCCCAGTGCCTTCTCTTGAGTTGTCTTTACTAGTCTCACTTGTCCCCAGACAAGCTACCACCTCAGGGCCTTTACACTTGCTATGTGTGGTAGCTTGAATACTGTCCCTTCAGGATATATCCCTGTCCTAATTCTTGGAGTCTGTGAAGACCACCTTCTGTAGCAGAAGGGACTTTGCAGATGTGATTAAGTTAAGGATGTTGAAATGGACACTATCCTGGATTATCTGGATGGGCCCAGTGGAATCACAGGTGTTCTTATGAGAGGAAGTGAAGGGAGATTTGACTACAAAAAACGTGGTGACGGAAGCAGAGAGTGCAGCGACGTGGCAATGAACCAAGGAATGCCAGGGAATGCTGGCAGCTACGGGAAGCGAGAAGAGGAGAGGAGTAGATTCTCCTCTGGAGCTGCCAGGAGGAGCCAGCCTGTTGACACCTTTGCTCCAGAAGGCTCATTTCAGATTCCTGCTCTCCAGAGCTGCAAAAGAATACATTTCTTTTGTTTTAAGACACTAAGTTTGTGGTAACAGGAAATTAGTTCACTGTTCTTTCTGTCTAAAAGGCTCCTGCTCAGAGAACTGAATGGCTGTCCCCCTTCTCTCCTTTATGATGTTGCTAAAATATTAGTCACCTCCTCAGTCAGTCTCTCTTCTCTGACTCGGCTCTGTCTCCATTACAGTCAGTAATGACATTATATGTTTAAATGTATTTTTTTCACCATCTACCTTCTCCACTAGAACAGAAGCTCCAAGAAGGCAGGCACTCTATCTGTTTCCCACGATACCCACAGCACTGGGAATAGAGCTATGCCCGCTCTTGTATCACAAGGGCTAAACACTTGGGAGCTGCCTTGTCCCAGAATCTCTGCTAATGGGATTCCAGGTGCGATTCTGCCAATGGCGCACCTACAAGGTTTAGCAGGTGGAAGAAAAGCTGAATCTACACTGTCCCTCTGGGCAGCAATGGGCTGATGCATGGGCTTTTATACATGAGAGCTATTTGCTGTGGCCTCTGGGTGTTTTCTTGCAAAGCATACACCTTAGTCCTGGAGGTAGCTGCAAGCATCTTGTGAATTTTCGTGTTTCATGCAGCTTCTTAAGAAATAACTCCTTTCATCATTAATGTGTATCCTCTCAGCCTTTCCAAAGGTTTTATGAATACCTTCCTTCTTGAAATTCCTACAAGGGCTTCTGTTTTCCTAACTCAACTATTCGATGCAACTCCTGGCACACAGTAGGCACCCAGTAGGCATTTATTGAATGAATGAACACACCTTGATATAAACAAGTGGTTGGTCTAGAACAGCGGTTCTCAACCTGTGGGTCACCACCCCTTTGGGGGTCGAGCGACCCTTTCACAGGGGTCGTCTAAGACCATCGGAAAATGCAGATATTTACATTACGATGCATAACAGTAGCAAAATTTCATGGTTGGGGGTCACCACCACATGAGGAACTGTATGCAAGGGTCGTGGCCTTAGGAAGGTTGAGAACCACTGGTCTAGAATGAATCCTATTGGATACCAGGGAGCCTCCTCAGATACCACTGACCTCAGTCATGTCAATCTTGGGCATTACTAAGGCCTCGGTGAGTGAGGAGTAGACTTCAGACCTATTTTGCAGAGCACCCTGAATGTGCCATGTCTGTATTTACGTGGAAATTCACAACTTAGAAAATAGTATGGTGTTTATTCCATGATGTGGGTTCCATCTCTTCTCAACTTACCCATTTTGGAAATAAAGGTGCGCGGTCCAAAAGAGTGTATCAGACTCTGCAGAGGAGAAAGGGGCTGAAAGTGGGGAGACCTCCTGAGATTTGCAGTCATGGTTCTGGACCAGTCTGGCTGCTTCAAGTGCACAGATTCTTTAGATAAAAAGCTACTTCTCCCTCAGGGCTTGGTGTGAGCGAGGCTCTGCTCAGTGCTCAGTACTCAGTGCTCAGTGCTCCTCATGCCCATCTCATAGAATCCTCACCATGACCCCAGGAGGTAGGTATTACTTCCCCATTGTAGAGTGTAGGAAACAGGCTCAGAGAGATCCCAGGTCACCCAGCTAAGGCAGAATGAAGATCTGAACCTAGGTCCCCCCAGGTCTTGACTATTGTCTCTTTCTCTAGGGTCTCCCCCCTCTACCCTCATCTTCAGCTTAGGCCCCAGCAGCCAGGTCTGTGTGTGTGTGGCAAGAGTAAAGAAAGGACCTTAGAGCTCTATGTTCCTGAAAGGAAGGCCCCTTCCCTGTCTTTCCCAATACTCACAGCCTCACCATGCCATCTGTCTTGGACCCTATCAGACTAATCTCAGGATGCCCTTTAGCCCTTTTTTTATGTTAGTCACTGCAAAAACCCCCAAACTCCATTTACCCCTCACTCCTGCTCTTCATTTGGCTGTGTGCCCACCAATATGGCTCCGGCCCTCTCCTTCCCTACTCATGGGAACTGTCCACTGGGCGTTCAGTGGTTAGTCATCAGCAAAACAGCCTTCCCCTCGTCCCTCAAAGATCCCTCCACCTTCCTGCACTCAGGACCAGGCTCCCCTCTGAGGACACTGCCTCCTGCCACCCCTCTAGTGCTGGCTTCTTGTGGCCACAGCCTTTGAACCACTAGGCCTGGTAGGTCATTGTTCCTTCTTGTGTCTCCCCCAAAACTGCTGCGTTGAAGTCATGCCTTCAGACAATGCTCCTTGGGTACTCCTGCTTGTGGTCATTTAGTCACCCCCAACTCCCATTCCGTGAAGATTTAAAAACCCTGGCCTGTCGTTTCTCCAACACGGCCCCCTCTCAGTTCTTGGTGATTGCAACACACACAGGGATGAGCCTTCGCTAGCCTTCCTTCTCACTGCCCTGCCCCTCCTCCATCTTATCGCGGCTGTCCCGTGCCCTGGTCAGACTCTAGTGCTTACTTACCTTCACCGATTGCTGTGTCTCCTCCAAGATCTCACGCTTCTGCTTCCTAAACACTCTTTTCTTTGCGGCTCCCTCTGTCTCAGCGTGGTGTTGGGTGGTCTCTAGGTGAAATGAAGCAGAGGGTGGGGGGGCCTGCTTCTCTCACAGAAGGTTCAGGGGAGATTCAAGGTGGAAGCTTTTCAGGCTCGTGTCCACAGATGTCCTCATCCCATATGTCAGGGTCCCACTCTACCTGTCACAGATGTTAAGGACACCTGTGAGGCTATGCATTCCTCAGCTCTGCAGCTCTCCCCCTTGCTAATTCAACTCTGAAGTCAAATCCTGGGCCCAGCCTTCAGCCCAGTGGTGGTAGGAGATGAGTCTCTTTTAAAGATGTCATGCGACCCGCTGGCTTTCAAAGCACACCGTAAGCTGTCAGTTAGCTCCCCCGGACCTGCCGTTTTATTTTTACAAGGTTTTCAAGGCCCTTAAAAGCAGCCAGCCCTCTCTTTATAACGTCCTATGACAGACCAAGCCCGGAAGCCACTGGATATTCCTCCTGTACCTCTCTCATTAACCGTGGGTCAAAGTTTAGTATTTGTGGAGCCCTGCATACCAGAGGGTGTCACCCCTCGGCTGTCCACAGGCAGTGGGCCCCGCCCTCTCCCCTCTCCCCTAGGCTCATTTGCTCAGGCGAAGGAGCTCCCTGCCTTTCCTCAAATCTACCATGCCCTCCCTCCTCCTCGGTACCTGTTTTTCATCACCTGCAGAACATCCCTCACAAACCTGTCTGCCTATGTCCGTAATCCCCTCCCATCTCTTGTCAGGTGTCTCTTTAGCCATGTCTCTAGCCACCTTACATACAGGAGTACTTTATTCCCACCCCACCCCAGAGCTCTCCCCCTCCCCACCGCCCCCATCTCTCCCCCAACCCCTACCGCCCTGCCTTCCCGCCAGGTGTCTTGACATTTGCTACATTTCGTTGGCTGTTTCTTGCCTCTCTTCCCTGAACTGAAGTGCAAGCTCTATGAGGGCAGGGCCTTCTCTGTTACCCCTGGCACCTGCAACAGAGCTTGGCTCATAGCAGTTGCACCACCAATCTTTTGGTGAATGAATGAATGATTAAATGAGTGACTGCTACCTGATCTTCAGTCCCCAGCCATGACTGCCAGACCAGAAAGAACTGATATTTTTCTCCACGGATGATTCGGAATTGGGCTTGAGAGCTGGCGTGGTTCTGCTAGGGGCAGAGATCCAGACCCCTGAACCCAGAGGCTGCGGGGTAAGAAGCGGGAGGAGCTGGTCTGCAGGGAGGAGACTCAGGAGCCTGCAGAGAACGGAGAGAGGCTGTGTTGGCTCTGTTTCCTGCCAGGGGTCCAGCAGATATCCCAGGGCCTTACAATACCTTTCTTTTTTCTGCTTAAGTTAGCCAGAGTGCTTTGTTTCTATTTGCAATTAAAGTCTAAATACCAGCACGACCATTTATTGATCATTGCTGTCTGCATGGGGAACTGTGCTGAGCCTCATCGTGCTTCATGGGCCCGGAGCAGGCCACTTCCTGCAGGTCACACAGCGCTGTGGGGAGCACGCAGACTCCCTGCCAATTTCCAATGCAGCTGCTCTGAGGCTGCCCGGAGGTTTTCCCTGTCACCCAGGGGGTGCCCCAGCTGCCCCAGAGCCCCAGGCCTCTCCTTCTCACCCTGGCACATGGCACTCCCCGCGCCCCTCCCTCCCAGCTGTCATTATAGGCTCCCTGCTCCTGTCACCTCTGTGCCTGAGGCTCCAGGTCTCAGCTAGGCTCTGGGTTGGGGCTCATCACTCCTCCCAACCCTGCTCAGGCCCACCCAGCATCTGGCTCCTTCTCTCCCTGCCTCCTGAGCCCCACAGTCCCCTCCCCCAGACCCTCCCCCAGAGCATGGAATCTATTGTCCTTCCCCATCCCGGCTAAACCCCAGCCGACCTGACAGCTCCCATTATGGATGCACATTTACAAACAGCTCATTTACATAGAACACAAGGGAATAGCTTGCCTTCAGAAAAAAGGAGACACCGGTCACCTAGATAGGGTGGATCTGAGATTAGGGAGCCTCCTGCCCTTCCTCCCGCTCTCGGGCAACTCTGATAGGCCAGCAGGCCGAGTGTGGGGGTGGGGAGGGGGAAACCAGGAGGAGCAAAAAAAGGAACGAGGTGTTGGGCAGGCAGGTGCTTCTTAGTTGTCTGTATTTATTTATCTGATTGTTAGAGCAATTTTATTTCTTATCCACTTCTGCCCTTGTGGGCCTGTGTTTGCATTCTGCCCAGCCCCCAACCCTCACTGCTACCATCTCACCCCTCCCCCGCAACACCCACCCACACTCCCAACCAACACCTTCTAGTTTTTCTTTCAAAGTCTAGCCCCCTCGGGTGCGGAAAGGCAGGGTGAGCCTGGGGAAGAGGAGGCACTTGACGTCAAGATGTCCCCTAATTGAATCTTATCACCATATTTGACAAAGACTCCTCCGGGGCCTCAGTTTCCCTGCGGGTCAATGGGGATAACAATTTCAACTCCATTGAGTGGGTTTAGGACGGAAAGACAGAGTAGGTGCACGCAAAGCACTTCATGCCTTGCTTGGTGTAAGATATAGATCTGCATGTGGTCGTTGCATTGCTAGGGTTTAGGGAACAGAAAAACTCAGAACCACATGCCCCATCCTGGCCTCCTCCCCGTCCTCCTAGGAGACCCCATCTCTCTTTCTGACCTGGGCACAGAGAGGTACCCACCTTTCCCGGCTGTGGGCGGAGGATGCAGCCATTCCTTCCCTTGCCTTTTAGTTCACATTCTTCTCTGGAAATGGCCCCTCTCTTTTTGTCCTCTTCCTTATCTGTTAGGTCCTCCCCCTCTCTCCCTACCCCCGAGCCTAGGAAGGTGACAGACGTGGACCATGATGGGGTGAGAGGCAGGCAGGGGTGAGACATGATAATGCAACTGTGAGGATGGGTGCTCCCACGAGCCAGGGATTAGGCTAAACTCTGCACATCCGTAGGGGACCCAGTCACCCATTCTGTGGGCTCCTGGCAGGCCTGGCCCACTGAGCCCTGAAAGTTCCCAGAGAGCGTCTTGTCCTTCAGCGATGCCTGTGCTGGGGAGGCCAGCACTCCATTTGTTTGCTCGGCTGCGTGCAGGGCAGTTGGGAACATGTAGGACTCTGGGCTCAGCAGGGTCTCAGGGGAGGTGACCTGAGCTGCATCTGTGGGGCCAGTAAGAGGGTGCTCAGCTGGAGAAGACCGGGCAGGCATTCGGCCCCTGAAGCAGATGTGAGATGTGAAACAACATGGGAGACAGGTAGGTGTGGCTGGAGCTTACAGCAGAAGGCAGAGAGCCATGAGGGATGAAGCAGGCAAGAAAGGCCTGAAGTAGAACATGGGAAGCGTGTGGCAAACAAAGCAAGTGCTCAATAAATGGTAGCTGCCATTATTATTATTATTATTATTATTATTATTATTATTAGAGAGTTTCAATAAGTGTTCCGTGGCTGACTGGCAGAGGGCAAGGCCCATTAAGCACCTGGTGGATACTGCTCACTAAATCTCTAGATGACTTATTGGCAGTTTGATCAATAATTGATCGATTCTGGGAGAGTCCAGCCATGTCAGGTGACAATGTGTCAGGATAAAGACATAAGTGGCAATACAATCACCCAACCCCAATTTCAAGTTCAAGTAAACTTTGCTTTTTACTTAGCCTGACCTCTGAGAAAGTCCTCCTGGCTTCTTCAGGCCTAGCTGCAGCCTCCTCCTGGCAGCCTCTGAGGCCCATGGCCTCTCTTTGGGGCACAGCTGTGTCCTCTCCTTGTCTCTGTGTTGGAGAGGGCTACCTCCAAAGGGAGAAGGAGAGAGAAGGCTTGTGGGCATCCCTTTGTGTGGAAGTCCCGGTGACCTATGCAGCTCTGGGCAGAGGCTAAAGGAGTCCTGTCCCTGATCCCCCTCCATGGGGTGAGGGAAGGGCCCTACATTTGGGTGGGGTGGCTTGGGTGATTGGGACTGACTTCCTGCTGCCTAGACAGGCTGTTACAAACTGTGAGGGCTGAGCTTCTGCAGGTCCTAGGGCTGGGAAGACTGGCAGCAGGGCAAGGGGATGCGTAGAAAGTGCTTGAGCCCTGTAGTCTTTTAAAAAATTTAACACATTTTTATTGATTTCAGAGAGGAAGGGTGAGGGCACAAGAGACAGAAACATCAGTGATGAGAGAGTGTTATCAATTGGCTGCCTTCTACACACCCCCTACTGGGGATTGGACTCGAGACCCGGGCATTTGTCCTGACTGGGAATCAAACCAGCGACCTCCTGGTTCATAGGTAAATGCTCAACCACACAGCCACACCAGCTGGGCAAGCCCTAAGGTCTTTAACCCTTCCCATCCCCACCCCAGTGGCTAGGAGTGTCCTTTAAGCAGCCTGTCAGGGGGCAACTCCTGCAGCAGAGAGACTCTGAGCTGTGTCCTGCTCCCAGTCCACCCCTGACTGAGAGGATGAGAAGAAGAAAGAGGAGGAGGAGGGGGAAGAGTGAAAGAGAGAGAGAGAGAGAGAGAGAGAGAGAGAGAGAGAGAGAGAGAGAGAGAGAGATATCATGTTGTTGTTCTACTTATTCATGCATTAATTGCTTGCTTCTTGCACATGCTCTGACTGAGGATTGAACCCACAACCTTGGCTTCTTAGGATGATCCTAACCAAATGAGCTACTCAGCCAGGGCATCAGTGTTTTACCTAAACCAGAGCCCCATCAGTTTCCTATGGGGAAGGGACCCCAATGAACTCTGGGTGCTGTGAAGACAGGCACTTTCCCCCTCTGTTACTACTTCCTGCCTCCTGTTCACTCTCCCAGGGGCTGCTTTGAAACTGCTGCCTCACTGACTAGAGCTGGGGCAGACCCCACCCCCATTTTCCATTTGCTGCTTCCTTGTTTTACTGAACAGAGGGCCCCCACTCCTAACACCCAGGCTCTGCTGCACAGGAGGAATTTCCATCTCCTTCTCTGCTTTCCCTCCACCCTCAGGGTGCCTTCCCTGCTCCCCCCTTATTCCTCCCCTCCAGCCTAATTGAAGAGGCTCCACCTGGCAGAGAAGATGAAAGCTTTATCTTCCTAGTCCATCCCGAAGCGTGTTAAGATGATGGATGAGTTTCCAGACCTGCATGCTCCTCCCAGTAGCATTAACAAAATTGCCTTTTAGGATCCCAACTCCCATGTCAAGACGGGCTGCGGTGGAGATGGGGGCCCCGAGCTTTGGCACTCCACGGTGAGCATTAAAATCATCTTAATGCTGCATTTAGGATTTGCGTTCCCTGTGCGCGAGGCAGGCCCATCACTGGCATCAGAATAAGATGAATGATGTTTGTTAAAAAGCTTTTTGGTGCGGCCTGATTGACCATTAGGAACACTCAGCTGGGAGCCGGGATGCGTGGGCCCACCTTCTGGGTCTGAATGGGACCCATCAGAGATGTTGTCACTGTCAGCCCTATTGGGCCATGGCCAAGTCTTTTCCTTGAGGCTCTCAAAACTCCCCTGCGCTTCTGCTGTCAAGAAGGCAGAGGCAGAACTAGGGTAGGAGAGTCTGGAGTTGGAATCTCACCCCTGTAACGGGGCTGCTGATTGCATTTGGCAAACCCTTTCCCCCTTAGCCATTGGCATCTAGGAAATAAGGGTGTGGCTAGCTGTGATGGGTTGGATTGTGTTACCCCTGAAACATATGTTGAAGTCTTATACCCAACAATATCTCAGAAGGGGAATGGTTGGGAAATAGGGCCTTTACAGAGGTAATCAAGTTAAAATGGGGTCATCCGAGTGGGCCCTCATGCAGTGTGACTGGTGTCCTTATAAAATGGGGAGGTTTGGGCACAGACACCCACAGGGAGGAGCCATGTGGAGATGAAGGCACAGATAAAGTGATGCTTCTACAAGCCGAGGACCACCAAAGATTGCCTGAAGTGAGGAGAGAGGCACGGAGTCCTCCCAGGCCTCAGAAGGAACCAACCCCACCGACACCTTGATCTCAGACTCCCAGCCTCCAGACTGTGACAGTAAATTTCTGTTGTTGAAGCCACACAGTTTGTGAAACTTGGTTACAGTTCATTGGGGAAACCAATACACTAACCTGAGTGCCTCATATTCTAGGGCACCTGGTACCTGCCATGCAGGGGCAGCTGCAGGAGGCAGAGCTCGGTGCTGAGTTTAGGGCTGTCCATGGCTCAGGATGGGGAGTCTGAAATTCCTACCTGGAAATCGGGAGCAAGGAGATCTGCTTCTGGATAGATGAAACAAAGTGGATATGTTGGACCAACCTCCCTGACATCTCCCAGGTCAACTTGTTTTACCCCCAAATGAAAGTTTAAAAAATGACATAGGACCTTATCCACTGGAAATAGACATTGGGGTGCATTACCCTATATAATAAAGAGTTAATATGCAAATGGTCATCACGCCATCATGTCTTCACGGCTCAGACACTCAACACTGAGGAGAGAGGAATGGGGGCCAGCCAGGCACAAATGAGCTCTCAAGAAAGGAATGAGGACCAGCCAGGCTGCAGCCCAGGAGAGGGACAAGCCACATGCCCCATGGTTCTGGGTGTCACTGGCTGCGCCTGTGGCCCAGGAGAGGGATAATCTGCATGCCCACAGTTCCCATAGTCCCGGGCACCAGCGGCTGTGCCTGCGGTCCCGGAGAGAGACAAGCCACCTGCCCCACGGTCCTGGGAACCAGCGCCTGCACCTGTTGTGTGGGAGAAGGACAAGCTACTGCCCTGCAGTCTTGGGAGCCAGTGCCTATTGCTGCAGCCCAGGCGAAGCTGCCTGCCCATAGTCCCCTGTGGCTGTGGATGGCCTGGGCAAAGCCAGCCTGGGTCCTGGGTGCCTGCGGCTGGCCAGAGGAAGGGGAGCCTGGTTCTTGGGTGCGGGGCAAGGCAGAGGCAGTTAGGGGCAATCAGACCAGCAGGGGAGAAATTAGGGGCAATCAGGCAGGCAGGCAGAGGTGGTTAGGGGCCATCAGGCAGGCAGAGAGATTAGGGGCAATCAAGCAGGTGAGTGGTTGGGAGCCAGTGGTCCCAGATTGTGAGAGGTAGTTGGACATCCCCCAAGTGGTCCCAGGTTGCAGGGGGAGCAGGCAGGCTGAGGGACCTTCCCCCCTCCCCCTGCACAGATTTCATGTACTGGGCCCCTAGTAGAAAAATAAAATTCTTGTGCACCTGAATTTGGCCTGAAACACAGACCCATGAATCTTTGCTGGCCACCCAGCATAGCCACTTTGTTAACTGTTGTATTAATCCTACAGACAGCTCTGTCACTGTGTGTGACACTGTCATCTGTATTTACAGGTGAGGAAAACTGAGACATAGAGAACTGAAGTGACTTGTTCACAGTCCCACAGACAGTAAGTAGTATTGCTTATATTGAACTTGGGGAGTCTGATTCAAGACCCTACAACATCCAAGGACTGGCATCTCAGGGGCCTGGAACCAGGTGACACCAAATCTTCTCATGAGAGGATGGGCGCGGGACCACAGAGCAAGGCAGAAAGAGTTGGGGGCTATTGTGATGTCTTTGAGGGCTTGAGAAACTTAGACTGGCTATAAGGTGATGGTCGGAGGTGCCCAGTGAGCCATAGGCTGTGTTGGTTGTGGGGCCACCTTGCTGACCCAACACAAGTTTTGGTGGCTGAGCAGGGAGCATATGCTTCTTTTGATTCCTGGCAGGTGGCTCAGGTGGGTGGCAGCATCTGCTTTTGGGGACAAGAATGCTGCCTGGTGTGTGCCTTCCCTCTGCCCCTCCCCCATGTGGTCAGGTGGCACCAGGTGTATCAGCAAAGCCGATGGGGAAGGCCAATCACTGAGGGAGAGAGAGCTGGGCCGTGCTGGGTCCCGGATTGCACTTGCAATCAGGGCATTTCACACAGCAAATTGTGGTCATTTAGGCTTCTCAACGGCGAGCTTAATTTCAGGCCGAAGCGCAGAGGATATTCAGAGGCACAATGAGGTAATTTCACATTTTAAAGCAGAGAATGCAGCGTAAATTAGTAGAAAAATCATGACACTTATAAGCCCGTTCTAAAGATGTATTGTTCCCTGTTCTTCTGGGAGAAAAAAAAAATCAGCTTCTATGAAGATTGAATTAACCACTGGAGGAGAATTCCTCAGACGGCCAAATCATAAGGAGAAATCTATTTTAAACTTGGTCCAATGCTTCTGCAGAGAGTGGTGGGAAGAGAGTTCCCAAGGAAATGCAGATGCTCATGCTGTAGTCTGCACACCTGGCATGAGAGGTGAGGCCTGCTCCTGGGCATCCCCCGCTGACCCCCGTGGGTCTGGCCTCGAGTGGCCTCACTGTTGAGGTCAGATAGCCCTGTCAGACAATGGGGCTTTCCACCCTCATGTGTGAGGACCCCGGATTTACTGTCCAGTGAAACTGTTAGGTGCACAGTTTTTGAAGTCAAGCTGCTTGGATTGGAAGCCTGGCTTTCCCTCAATTAGCTCTGTGACCCTGAACCAGACTTTCCATCCTCAGGCTCATCATCTGCAAATAGAGAAATAATAGCACCTATTTCATGGACCATTTGAGAGGAGATGCATATAAAGGGCCTGACACCGGGGAAGCGCTCGGATAGAGGGTAACTGTCTTAGTTTGGGATCTTCCAGAACAGGACCCTGAGACAGGGCGTGAATACAAGGTGAAGGGAGGGAGAGGGGGCGGGAGATGTTCAAGCCAAGGTGGCTACCTCTGTGGGCTAGTGGACCTTGACCCCGCCCAGGAACTCGAGGAGCAGAGTAGAAACTCGCCTTAGAGTTAGCCTACACGAAGGGTGGGATATGCCTCCATCAGCTCCCAAAAGTCATTCGCTGGGCTGCTGCAGGTGGTGTCAATGTCCTTGTGTGTCTGGCCTCTCTCTACCTCCAAGGTGTCAAGGTGAACTCCAGGAGGCAGAGAAAGCCTGCAGGCAAAGAAGGGAGGTCCTGGGGAGTGAGGGGGGGGAAAGGACACAGGCATTTGCTACCCTGCTACTGGCATTGTTATTCTAGGCCCTACCCAGGAGCTCTTCCTGGCACTGTGGCATTTCTTCCATTCCAGACAGACAGGTGCCATGCCGGCGGGCTGTCATCCCAAGGACTTGATAAGCTCCGTGTTCTAGTGTCAGCTCTTTCCCCAGCAAACTGCAAACCTGAGCTCCTTCCGTCCCTTTCTCTGGCTCACAGTGTCCCCAGGTATTTTGGGATGCCCTTTGAAGTCCTGCCTTGACCTGAAATAATGGCTTAGATGGTGGGGGTGAGGGTGGAGGGGTGCCCGACACCCATTCTTTTGCCTCCCCGGCTGTATGTAGCTGTCTGTGCTGTGTTGGGTGGAGAAGCAGGGCTCTGGCCAGAGGGACAGACTCCTGTTTCCTGAAGCAGAGAAGCCACTAGAACCCGCTCCTGGAACGTCCTGCTGGCTCTACCAGTGCCCAGAATGGGGGGCCGGAAGTGCTGGGGAGAGATGGTCCCAGGCCACAGGCCTAATCTTAGGGACCAGGACATTTATTTTAAAAATGACATCCATTTGAAAGTGAATCCCTCAGAGAGCTGGTGAGTTAGTCTCTGGTGGCAAACACTGGAGCATGAGACTTAACTCTGCATGGGGCATGTCTTATGCCTCTAAGTCGTATTCTTGTCTCCTGTATCATCGGAGTCAGGAAGACCTCCTGGGTTCCCGTCCAACCTTCTTAACTTTTCATGAAGGAACTCCAAACGCCAATTATTCCTTGGCTTTCCTCCCTGCCTTTACAATAAGTTTCTAGATTCTTTTTTTTTTTCCAGAAAAATCTATTTTAATGTTGATCAAAAGCCTTGTTCAGAGCCCTGGGTGACAGCCCAAGAATTTCGGCTCTGCAGGCAGCCCAGGACCCTGAGCTGGTGCCGGGCTGGAAAGTACAGGGCAGAGGCTGCCAGCTGGCCGGGTGTGGGCCCTCCCCAGTGCCACCTGAGCCACCCACCCCAGGCTGGCAGCCTCTCGGGCCTGTCTAGCCCCAGACTGAGGCATCCCCAGCCCCCTTGACGGTTGATGGCAATGAAACGGCTGCTCTGAGAGGCTGCTCTGAGAGGCAGCTTTCTACAAAGACAGAAATAATCAGGTTGAGCAAAGGGGAAAAAAGGGAAAATTGAGCATTATGAGGGTGATAATTCAGAAAGTGTCAGCTTCAGAATAATTGAATCGGATGACATTTTGTGCTACGGGAAACAATAGCAGCTAGCCCGCTGCCCGTCTGATTCATGTCTGGTTCATGTTTAACAAAACAAGGGCAAGGGTCACCCAGCCACGAGCCCCATAAATAACCCGTTAATGGGATTTCCAAACAAGCTGTCCTCAGAGTGGCTTTCCGTCTCACTGAGAGAATATTAAAATGCAAATGGATTCGGGCTGTGTCTTCATAAACAACCGTGTTCATTTAACCTCCGACCTCCCCGCTTAACTGCCCATTCCAGCAATTTGTACGGGCTCCTCCGCCGCCAGCTCCTCGTGGTAATTCAGGGAAAGTGCATTAAAGGAAAGGGTTACAATTTGCGATGCTCAGTTAATCACGCTATTGAGATGTTTATGGACAGAATCTCACTCCTCTCAGGCCTCCTGCCCCCGCCGGCCCAAATGCAGCCGGTTGGTTCCTTTTGTTGTCGGAGAATCTGCTGAGGGCGGGAGCAGGCCGCCTTCCCAGGCCCCTCCGTGGGCCGCTAATCACCAGCCTGGTCTCCTTCCTTGGCTGTTGTTCTTCTTGGGGTCTGGCCAGAGGCCTCCAGTTAAACGCTTCTCCCAGCAGATGGTCTCAAGGCTTGGTTCCCCTTTGTGAAAGTGGGCCAGGCTCTCCCCAGGCGAGTGTCTGTCACTTGGTTTCTTCCGGGGATTCCCCTGTCTGTTCCCCAGGGCCTGCCCGGCCCCAGCCCTGGCACTGGCCTGGCAGAGGGCTCCAGCTTTTGACCAGTTGTCTGAGAGGCAGCTCGAAGGTACGTTCTCCCCCAGCATCCGGGCTTTCTCCCCAAGCCAGGACATCAGGATCCCCTTGATCTCAGGACAACGGGCTCATCTATCCAGCTGAGACAGAACAAGGGAGACAGCTAGTCAAGGGCAAGGCATGAGGTCTGATGCCATTTCAGGGGGTGAGAAGGCTCAGTGGGAGGAGGGGGTCTGGCAGCTCCTCGGTTGCCCAGATGGATCACACATACCCAATGCACTCCTGTGTACAGAGGACTTTTTCACGTAGGTGATTTCAGCAGATGTGATTGGCGCATGGTTCAACCATGATGTTTCACCCTTTTCTTAGAGATGGAAAAAGTAAACCCGGAGGGGCCAAGTGACTTGCCTGGGGCCACGCAGTGAGTGGACGGCAGAGTGAGCGAGGCCTGCCTGACGCGGAGGTCAGGAGCTCCTAGCACGGTGGGAGCTGGACTGGAGTCTCCTTCCTCTCCAGGGCAGGAGGAGAGCAGAAGAGGAGAGGCCGGGCTGGCAGAGCTGTGGGTGTGAGGGCGTGGGAGGGATTCCGTGTCCTTGGCCCCAGCTGAACTGATGGCTGTCCTAACTGGAACTCGACTGCCAATTCCAGTTGCATTTTGTGTTGGTCTCTGGAGTGGGCATCTCTCTCCTTCAGCTTTTTCTCCCCTCTTTACCAGGAAGCGAGGAGGGATGAACCCCAGTAATTTCTCCAGGTCACTAATGAAGACTCGGGCCTCTGGAGACTGCCAAAATGAGAACCATCCAACTCTGCTCTGCTTCCCTACTTGATAAACTCAGATAGGCTTACACATCTGTATCAAGGACTGCAGATGCAAGCCCATTAAGGAGCCCACTGAGCCTGTGGCCACTTAGCTATATGGGCCTATGTGGAGGTCGCCCTTCTTCCCACCCACCTATCCTTCCTCCATATCCTTTTCTCCTTCCTCTCTCTCCCTCAGGCTCAGCACCGAAGGCCTGACACAGAAATAGATAGAAGGGGGTCCCTGGAAGGGGAAGCCAAGAGTCCCGCAGCCCTGCCCCCACGTTTCCTGTTAGGTTTTCCTCAGACACCTACTTCTCAGCGATGGAAGCTGTCTCATCCTCTCCCCATTTGTGTGTTTTGTTTCTGTTTCTCTTGCTGACCTCTTGTGTCTCATGGACTATCTTTTATTTTCTCTATCCTTATCTCTTCTTATGTGTTTTCCTCTATTTCTCCATCTTTATACTCCCTCTCCTTCCCTAATATCTCCATTTCTCGCTGAAGCAGGAGGTGAGGTCACTCACTGCCTGCGGAGTGTGTAGGTCATTAAGGAGGGAGGACAAGGGTGAAGACTTGGACAAGTCTCAGAGGGTCAGACAGCAAGAGCCAACCAGGCAAACACCGGAGGCCTGTGGGGCAACAAGGGGGCCCAGGTGAGGATGGTGAATTTGTGGCAGGGCCACCCATAGGACCGGGTGCTGTCCTGTAGCAGGGTCTGGCAGCATGGGTACTGAGGCATAAAGGATGGGCAATTGTATTGATCCAGAAGTGGATTTCTCTTAGGATGTGATGGAAGGACAAGAGTCAAAAGAAGACTTTGGCAAAAGAGTGGATAATATCATAAACCTTAGGATCTTGGTGGGGTTGGGAGGGAAAGAAAGATAGGAAGATTAGATTGAGAAAAATTAAAGGAGAGGAAAATGTTGGTGGTTTTAATGAAACAGAAGAACAGATGTTGTGATAATAGGAAGGTGAGGGGCCTGGAGAAAGAAAGAGCAGCCTCAGGTCAAAAAGGGTGGGCAGATTTGCCTGGTTCAGAAATGTGGGGTTCTGGGTAATAGCACAGTATAAGGGTCATGGAGCAGTGGCTGCGTGCACTAAACCAAGCAAATCACTCCAGACATAGTGGCTTAAAACAGCAACATT
Source organism: Lasiurus borealis (assembly GCA_004026805.1). Classification (NCBI taxonomy): domain Eukaryota; kingdom Metazoa; phylum Chordata; class Mammalia; order Chiroptera; family Vespertilionidae; genus Lasiurus; species Lasiurus borealis. The sequence continues at coordinate 25,683 of PVJN01015782.1, read as the reverse complement.
TTCTTACCTTTGACGGCCATCATAGAAATGCCGGCTTCAAAATGAAGTTCAATTCCTTTGTGTCTCCTGACCAGAGCAAGAACCATGAAAGGCATGTCAATGAGACTTCCCACATTCATAGGAAGACTATGTCTTCTCTTTCTAAAGAGCTGAGACAGAAATACAGTATTCAATCCATGCCCATTCGAAAGAATGATGAAGTTCAAGTTGTGTGAAGACATTATAAAGTGCGGGGGTTCTTGTCCCAGCCTTACAAAGGGTTCAGCATTCTGGAGAAAGGGGCTGTGCGTAGACTCAAGAAGGAATCCATGGACGAAAGATATTTTTGAAAGGCATTGGGGGTCAGAGGATCTTCCAGCTGAAAGAACTAGAAGGCTCTCTCTCACCTTGACCAAGGAACCTGCTTTTATTAGTACAATTTGTCCCAAGGCAAGGTAGAAATATACACTTCAATGGGTACGGTATCAAAGGTTATACAGAAACACTGTCAGTTTGGGGACTAGCCTACTAGCTGTTCAGAATTTTGGCCAACAGGAGGCAATAAAATGCCCTGAGCTCTCTGGCAGTTAACAATCCATTCAGGTTTGGAGGAAGTGCCTTTTTGCCCTTTCCAACAGGTAAACTACATGTGACTCAACCTTGTTGAGCTCCCCAAGCTTCACCAATCTTTTGGTAAAACTCTTGTAATTAATACATGCTGGGATTGGTTCTCGGCAACAAAGGGCAGCAAATTGGCAAATAGGCATGAATTGAATACTGTTCAGGTTTATTGGAAGAAATATGTCATCTACACTGAATGAGCCCAGTGAGAGAAAGTTAATGACACAACTGTTCAAGTGGGCATTCACCCCAGCATGGTGGATATCACAGACTAAAGCTGACAAACTCTGTGAAAAGATCCTTGAACATAAAGCCAACTTGCCATGTGGGAGAGGTAAAGAGAAAATACAAGAAAGAAATAATTGAAAAGATGCAGAAATAAAATAATCTTATATACATCTTTCATTAAAAACTTAAAATGAAGAACAAAAAAATAAACAAATAAAAAACGAAACAAAAACCCCCCACACCACCAATAACAATTTATTGTTTGTTCCTAAATCTAGAGTCAGCTGGGAAGTTCTGCTGATCTTGGCCAGGCTTGGCTGATCTTGGCTGGGCTCATTGATGTATGTAAGATCAGCTGGCATGTTGGTTGGAGCTGGTTGGTCTAAGATGGTCTCATTCATAGGTCTTGGGTTTGACTGGCTGTTGATTAAGGTTTTGAGGGCGACCAGATATCATGTCTCTAACCCAGCTCAGGCCCAGATGAAGACTATGTACAATATCACCTCATCTACATTCTATTGGCCAAAGTAAGTCCTATCTGGTCCAAAATCAAGGAATAGAGATACTGGCTTTTCTTCTTTATGGGAAGAGCTGAAAATAACTGTGGTCATTTTTCAATCTAGCACAGTTAAGGCTTCAGGGAGTTGGATTGATCATCAGTTCCAACTCTAAGTTCCTCTAGGATGTAGATCAAAAGCCAGGTTCTAAGTTCTTCAGAGAGTGAGGGGGAGTGATTCAGCGTGCCATAGATGACTGTCAGAAAGAACAGAGGCAGTGCAGGCCCTCGGAGGAGTGGCTGGGTGTGTGCATGTGTGTGTGTGGGGTGAAGTGTGGGGGATTGAGAAGATGCCAAGCTCTGAGGGGATGAGGGGGTGGCAGAGACAGTCCTGGGAAACAGTTCCTCGCACTTTGCAGAAGTGCAGCATTAGCAGTTCTATCCCTTTCTTTCCTCTGCCCCACCCCCATGGCTGGTAACTGACAGAAGGTCACTGGCCCATCAAGACGCTGCCCAGGGGAAGGTTGCTACATCAGCTCTTTCTTATTGACCGACTGTCTTCACTTTCTTTCACTCAACAAGTAATTATTGAGCATCAGTCATGTGCCAGGCTCCGTGTGGGGGACAGGAAAGAAGACACAGTCCCTGCCCTTGGGGAACTCAAAATCTAGTCATTACAGCCAATGTGTGTCTACAACATGTGCTCACAAGTGCTTGCACACATGTGTGCATATATACACACACACGTGTGTGTGTATACATACACTATTTCCTTGGCACCTACACATGTTTTATGAATTAAAATATTTATACTTTCTAATCCTAAAACAAAACTTCAAAAGCATCCTGATCATTTCTCTTTCTATTTCAATCTCTGACAAGTCAGATTTTTCCAGAATAAAGAATAATATTATTTTAAAAAAAAACTAATCACAGATTCTATTCAATGGCTTATTTGAAATCTCCCATTTTTAGGCTGACTCTTGAATATCATTCTATGAACAAAGGGAATGCCAGGAGCCCTCTTTAAAAAATAAAAACTACAGAACAACAATAGCAGCAACAATAATAATAACTTCCATATCTGTGACACCTGCAATTCCAAAAGCCCAAACATGTATGTTATGTCACTTATCCTATAAATAGCAAGGGTGGTCTTCAGTTCCCTGGAGAGTTTATAAAACCAAGTGTAGCTTTAGTCTTGTCCTAAGTGAAAGGTAGGTTGGCAGGGACTCTAGATGCAAATCAACTTTGGAAGGTCAGGATGAGCCCTTCTAAAGGGAAGAGATGCCTCCTCTCTCCCTTGTTCTGTCATCTCTCCTTGGGCAGGGCTTAGGCAAACACCAGAGGACTACAGATACAGGACCAGTATTAGGTTCCATATCTTTCCATGGCCAAAGTCATGGCTGGTACCCATACATAAGGTCCAGGAAGAGTTACTGAGTCAAGGAATGTTGGAGTTGGAAGGAACTTTGGGCCTCAGTTGCCATCTGTAAAATAGGGCTATCATTCACACTAGCTTCAGGGTTGGAGTGAAGTAGCAATGCTGAGGCAGATGCCCTATGGACACCATGGATATAACGTGGGTGTCAAGGCTGTTGGTCTCCACCTTCCCCAAGTGGGATCTAACAGAAACCTGTGGCTCTGACCATCCGTTCACGGTATTTCTCCTCCCTTCATCTCTGGAGACTTTGGCCAGGCCCCTAACTCTGTGCTCTCTAGAACTACCAGGATCCTCTATGCTTTCTTAACCCATATTCCATGGAACGGAAGAGCTTTCCCACAGTTAAGCCCTGAGCCGGCTCTGATGCAAGAAATTCCTTTCTCCCCATCAACTGACAGTGTCTGAGCATCTGCCCCGGGTGATGTCCAGTGCTATGCTGGGGACAGACTCTGGTGGGAGATCTGAATGGAGCAATGTCTGAAGGAGTGCTTTTGGGAGCCATGCCTGTGGCCTTGATGCCTCACATAGACCAGTCCCTGCTGTGAGCTGCGCCAGGGAGAGTGACCTGAGAGCAGCCAGTGCTCCCGCTCCTGGTGGTTGGGGATGAAAGTGCCTTGGTCCTGAGGGAGGTGCTGGGTGGTGCATGGTTGATGCCTCTGCTTGGACTGGAAGTGATTCAGGTGAGCAAGTAATGTGGTTCAAGCCCAGAGCTCAGAGGAGATGGCAAAAGGTGAGGCTGGGTAAGTAAGCAGGGGCAACTCCCCTCCCCCACTCCCACCCCCAATAAAAAGGCAAAACCAGGTTCAGAAACTTGAACTTTGTCACATTGGCAATGAGCAGGCACAGGAGGGTTCTGATGCCATTTGTCCTCTGGACTCATTCTGGTGGTATAATAGGAAGGGGCCAGATCAATGGAAAGCAGAATACTTAGGTGGTTTTGAAGGAAGTCCTGTACTTATGAGTATTGGCAATGTGGTGAGAGAGAAGGGTTGGGAAACATTAAAGGGGTAGAACCGATCCGGTTAGTGTCTTATTGCATATTACTCTTCTGATGTTGCATATACTAAATCATAACTGCAGATGAGAAGACAGGCCCAGAGAAGTTAAGTAATTTGCTAAGGTCACACAGCCACTTGGTAGAAGCATGCATCTCAAGCCAGACTGCCTTGCTTCCAAACCTCTGCCTCAGCCGTTTGGAGGGGTGATGGTTTTGTTGATGAGGCACGGGAAGAGAGCCGGTTTGGGAGGACGATGGTGACATTTGTTTTGGACATGTGGACCCTATCTGTGTTCCCTGTAAGTCATCTGAACAGAGATGTCCCAAGGTAACTGGCTCGATGGTCCTATGGCAGAGGAGCAGGGGCTGGCGTGGAAAATCTGAGGGCCAGCAGCCTCAAGGTGACACATGAGGCTGGGGGGATGGCTGAGCTTGCCAGAGGAGAAGGCTTGGAGTGAGAAGAGAACCCACCAGAACCCATGTTCCTGGGAGAGGAACGTGGGAAGCAGAGGAAGGCAGAGGAAGACAGCCCTATGCAGGACCAAGGCACACTGGCCAGAGATTCCGGAGGAAACCCAGGAGCGGGTCATGGAACCAGAGCAGAGGATGTTTTCCGCTTAGAAGTGTCGGATGCTGCAGGGCGGCCCACCCAGATGAGGACTAAAACCTGTCGCTGAGTGACGGAGGCAGAGGCCGGACAAGCACGCTGTCCGGGAGAAACGGACCCTAGTGTAGGTCTAAACACGCGTGTCCGCGAGTTCTTTTGGCAGCAGCAGGAGTGAAGGGCTTGGCGGATGGAATAGCTCTTCAGAGATTGGAACAAACACCCCACTTACCGTTTCCCCCGGGATTTCCCTAGCGCCTCTCTGCCGAGATACAAATCTGAGGCTTGTCATCAAAAGTGGGGAGACAGATCATGACAGCTCGTCCTCTGAAACCTGCCGGCTGCCCCCGCACCTGGTGAGCCCCCCCCCCCCCGAGGCTCTGGGTCGGTGGCGGGGTTGGGGGGGGGAACCCCACTGAGTCTGCTCCCCTGGGCTCCTGCAGGCGAACACCTGGAACCCTCTTGGCAGGCCCAGAGCTGTGCTGGGACAGAGCCCCACATCTGACAGTGGTGTGTGGCTGCACCGTGCCCAGCCCTTATGGTATGCAACCACATGCACACATGTACACACGTGCACATGCATGCATGCACATGCACACCCAGGCTGCTGCACTCCACCTCCGGCTGTGCTGGGGAGGCAGCTGGGGTAGAAGAAACTGTGCTGGTTTGGGATCCACGCTCTCAGACGTCGTGCTGGCTAAGTGTGCCGGTTACTTCGCCATTTTGCCTTTTTGTTTCCTCACTTGATAAAATGAGGATCCATGTTTTTTAAGAGTGCATGCTATGCAGCGACTGCCTAAAACAGTACTAATGAAGTGCCAGGGAATACACAACACTTTACACACGGCCTCTTATCCAAGCCTCCGCATGCCCCCTCCCCCAAGGTGCGTTCAATGACTAGTCCCATCTTACAGAGGAGGACACGGGAGCTTATGGGGTCTAGGACTCTTGCTCCTTGGCTCACAGCCGGTAAGTGGCAGGGCCGGGATTTGCATCCAGGTGGCTGGGTCTGAGCTCTTGGGCACTGACTTCCACTCTGATTTTTCCTTTCCCACCCCCCTTGGGGAGTCTGCACTCAGAGGCATCTTCCATAGTCCTCATCTGCTATGTGCCTCCCAGTTAAAGCCACACACTGGCTTTCCTTCAGCTGCACAGTAAAAGCTGAATGCTGTTGCTGGGCCTTCAAGGCCTCCTTTCTCATCTTCACTCTCCCAGAACTTGGAACCTGGCACCCCGTGAGATGTGCAGTTTAACAAACACCCATCCAAGTCCAGGAGGAAGGTGGCAGGTGGTGTCATCTCTGAGCGCCTCCTCCAGCTCCAGCAGCTTCCCTCCCACTCGTTCCCAAACCCCAATTTCCAGTAAATGTTGGTGCAATAGAGGCTAACCATGGGGATAGCTGCAGGAGTGGGACTACCAGGATAAGTTAAATGAGCAGCTCACAAGCCGCTACTGAGGCCATCTAGATACCAACTTGGCTCTTAGGAGATATACAGACCGTATGACATGCAGGAAACATGGAGGTACTAACAAATGCAGCCTTAATGCCAGCTGGAGGTTACGCATTGAGAAGAAAATAAGAAGAAATCAGGGAAGACTTCCTGGTGAGGGAGGGGATGGTATTCGCAGAGAGCCTTTTAAGGACTGGGAAAGAAGAAGGCATTCTGAGACGTGGGAGATTTGCACATTAAAATGCTTTCATCCCTGCAGTTCACCTCCACCCACACCCCATGTCCCCCATTTCTAGACCTCTGGGCCTTTGCCAACCCCTGCGGTCTCACCTCTCACCACTCCAGCAGGTGAGACTTCCTATAGTTTCCTCATTCTGTCTCTTCCTCCTGGTGGCAGGATGCACCCCCTTCACCCCTTTTCCCCCCTCCCCTTGCATGGCTAACACTCCTTTAGTTGCATCTTAAACACCACCTCCTCCAGCCCCAGGCTGGTTCAGGCACCCTGCTTGCTGCTCTCACTGCATCCTCTGCTCCCCCAGCACAGCACGTGCCAGCCTGGCTGGTTATGGCTTAGTTCATTGTTTGCCAGCTCTACCAGTTGGTAAACTTAAGCAGGCCAGGTTCTGTGTTTGTCCTATTTATCCCTGCATCTCCCAGAACCTGCACTCAGTAGGTGCTCAATAAGTGTCTGCAGAATTAATGACCAAGGACTTTGATACAGGCAACTAGTCTTTTTATCACTGCCTTGAACATGCTCTCTGGCCAACACCTTCTCCTCTGCCGTTGTCCTCTGCCCTGGTCTTCTGGGTCCTGGTTCCAGCCCCGACCCAGGAGTGAAGAGTTGTGTGAGGCCCCCAGGATGTCTTGAGGACAGGGCCATGAAAGCCACCATGGGCCTGATCCGGAGCGCTTGTCCCTGCTAATTATTACGGACAAGCCTCTTATTGAACCTCGTCCTCTTATTGACATTCGGAGGCATGAGCCGAGGCTGTTGTTTTAAAGGCACTCATTAGCCACACAAATCAGTCCTGTTGACAGAGCGCCTTTGAATTAAGCATCTCGCCGTAGTCATTGGACAAGGAGCAATTTATAATGCCATTAGCAACGCTTTCGAAGGTTACAGGCATCAAAAATTGTTCAGCCGTAATTATTCTTAATGGATACAAGAAATAAACTGACGCAGGACAGCTTTTTCATTAGCCTTCAATCAAGGCTGATGGCTTTGAGAAATGTACAGTAAGTGCGTTTTGGGGAGAAATAATGATGTTACAGCACCTTTCTCAGGAAAATGCTCTTGGTACACAGCTTAACTTTTAATGGCCTTAATTTGACATAATTAAAAAAATTTTTTTTGAATTTGTTTTTGAAGATCTTGAAATAAATTATTTGGTTCTTCGTTTTTAACCCTTGCGGGAACTGGCACTAAATAGCAGTCAGGGAGTGAGGGAACCTGTTTCTGGGGATGGAGGAGGGCAGAGGGCAGAGGCCTCCAGGAAGCCCACCTGGCCTACAATTGTGAGGGCTAATTCCCACCCTAGAGTTTCGAGTGACCTTGGTTTGCTGAGTAACCAGGCCCAAAGGGATTCAAAGGCAAGTCTAAATCCACAGAGCCCTTTCACATCATCCAGGAAGTGGGGCTCATGTACGAGGGAAAAAGAAATACCATCGGTTGGGCAAGGCCAGGCTAAGGAAATATCAGAATTGGGAATAAACCCAGGCCCTGAGCCACTGTGGGACCTCAGGCCCAAGCGATGATGACATCTCTCTGAGCCGTGGTTTCTTCATCGGTGAAAGGAGGATACCTGAAAAGGTAACACTTGTATTGTGGGGCCATTGTGAGAGTTCGGAGGGAGAATTGATATAAAAGCTTCCAGCACACAGTATATGCTCAATAAATCTTCATTCCTGAGATCAGGGCGTGGTCCACCTTGCTGTGGTAGTTCCTATGGATAAAGTCACTGGAAATGTCATAAGATGGATAACAATTATGGGTGCCCCCCAGATCAAAGAAAAAAATTGACAACTTCTAAACTGCCTTTTAAGGGGAGAGGGTATGTTAGTTGAATGTAGGCAAGTATGGGGTAGAGTGGAATTGCTGGGATAATGAAGGAGATGGCATGAGGTAGAAGAGGTCAAGCATCTGGCCTGTCTCTCCTTCATTGAAAGGCAAGATTCCATTTCTCCCTGAGTAAATGCTGAACAAATCCTTCAAGTCTATCAGATTGAAGGTGGATCAAATCCTAACTTGCCTGGAGCGCGCATGTGTCTGGTGCAGGTTGCTTGGGCCAAGAGGAGACTAAGGAGACTAATTAACACAAAGGTTTTCCGGAGCCGGGCTGTGCAACAAGCAGGAGGCATGCTCACTGTCACCATCACCCGCACTCAGTAGGCTTCCTTAGCGCCTCCCAGGACTCAGTGATGGCAGACACAGTGGGAGAGCCGGGGGTCAGGCCCACAGACCTGGTGTCTAGCTTTGGCTCTGCACTGCCCACCATGGGGTCTTGGATATGATGCCTCTTCCTTCCGGGTCTCAGATTCTTCATCTGAAATGACAGAGGAGCTGGCAGTCATTGCTGCAGACGTCAGGAAAATTCTAACCGGTTCTCAGGATTCAACCTGCCAGAGAACAGGGTTCTGACCCGGCAAAGGCTTAAGAGACTTTCCTGGGAGCAATATTGTCAATGGGAAGCCTTCTGCCCATTGACTTAGTGCTTCCCCTAATGGGACGTCGTGGTCAGCAGATGCCATGGGCAGGTTCAAGGTCAAATGCTGACATAGTGACAGAAAGCTGGCAGATCTGGGTTCTACTTCCAGCTTGGCCGTGCATTCCATGTGGTCCTGGGTGGGTCAATTAACTTGCTGGGACCTCATATTCCTCATCTTTATATCCTGTGGAATTTGGACTCAACACTGTTTGGTTTTTCCTCTCCCTCCCTAACCCCTCCTTTTCCCCCCTTCCTTCCTTTTTAGTTGCCAAATATAATTTTCAAATGTACACTTACATAGATGCCTAATATGTGAAAGAAAGAAATATGGAGCTTGTCTGGTTGAAGTGTGAGTGGGGTCCCCAGAACTTACCCCATATAAGGTTCCTCTGCAGACCCATGAGACTCCCCAGAGCATGGATGATGCCTCGCAAGATGGTCCAAGACTCCCCCTGAAACTTTATCTCCTCATTCTCCCTCTCTCCCTCATGCTGCCGACTTGCCAGCCCCCAAATGTGCCCTGCACTGTCACTCTTCCCTGCCTTCCTTCAAGTTGTTCTCTCCTCGTGGAACGCTCTTGTCTTGTTGTATGTCTGGCAAACTCCAATTCATCCTTCAAGGCCTGCCTCAAGGCGACCTTCTCTGCAAACTCCCCAGTGCCCCATGCAGAATGAATCTTTCACTGTGAGGCATCTATAAGACTGTGTAAGTCAACTGAGAAAAGATGGCCTAGAGGGTGTTTTAGCTACTGGGTCGTATGTCTTTCTTCCCAATCTGCCAACGCCTAAGTGCAGGAGGATCCCTGATGGAGCTTTCTGCCCTGGCACTGGGCATAAGAGCACAAGCTGGAGGTGCCTACACAGCACAGGACTTGGCACATAGTAGGTGCCTACCTAATGCAGGTCCTAGGATAGGCAGGTAACCCCCCTCCTAAGTTATGGCACAAAGGGGGCACTTATGGGCACATGGTGGGAGCTCCCCCAGCACAGGCCTGGCTCTTGGGTGGTCAGGAAATATTTGCTAAATGGAATTTCAGTGGGATAAACGCCCAGTTCTGAGAAAGCTGCTGGCTTCTCCCCTTTGAAACCAGAATATTTCTTCTCTCCGTGACTGGTCAAAAGAGCTAATGTCATCACCTCTTAAGGCCAGGAGGGGCTGCAGAGGTGGGTCTGAGGTGGCGGGAGAGGAATCTGGGGCGATGAGGAGGGACTGCTTCCTTATCGCCCTCGGCATGGTCTTTAACGATTGCTCCCCATCACCTTCCCTGCTCCGCCTTCATTTGGGCTCCTTCTGATAAACAGCAATATCTGTGCAAATTCTCGAGCTGACCGCCTCCCCGGCCCAGGGTGCTCTGCTGGAGCTCCAGATGTGTGATAAGGCAGGGAAATACATTTTCAGTCCACTAAGTCATCACATTTCTGACAAGGATGCTCAGGCGCGTGCAGCTCTCTGATGACTAATATCGCCTTCACGCAGCAGAGGGCTTCAGAAACCATCCAAAGCATCACCCAGCTGTCAGGTGTCAGCTCATCCTCGGGCTTCGCGTTCTGAGAGGCCCTCTGAGGCGCTTGAGTCCTGACATGGCAAAGCAGCGGGCTCTGTGCAGAGAAAGAGGACTGGCCAGCGGTCAGCGGTCCTGGGGCCTGTTCTGCCCTCCCTGGGTGACTTCAGTGGATCTGTTAACCTTTCTGGCCTTCGACTTCCCCACCTGTCCAATGGGGGAGGGATGGATTTCACAAGTTCGAAGGGGCTTTCCAGCACCAAGACTCTGTGCTTCTCTTTTCTGTCAGAATCTCACTGATATGAAATATAAGGGAGGCCTTGGAATCCTGGGGGAAAAGTAATAGAACTGGCTGTATTCCTAGGAATATTAATAATAGCAACTCCTACTTTCCCTGAGTTATTTCGCCTATTTATAGCTCTGGAATCAGGCAGACGTGGATTCAAAGCTTTGTGTCCTGTCTAGCTGTGTGACCTTAAACAAATTACTTAACCTCTCTGAGCCTGAGCTCTCTCCCATGACATAAAGAGATAAAAAGAATTCAGTGCGATGATATAAAGTCCTTATAGTACAGGACTTAGGACACTGGAAGCGCTCGTAAATGTTGCTTTTAAAAAAGAATCGATGTTCATAATGATCCTTATAATGCACTTCGTAAAGCCATGATCACTATCCTGGTTTTACTGATGAGGGAAATGAAGTATAGAGGGGCTAGATCCCTTCCCAGAAGGTCAGAGCCTGGTTTGTTCTCAGGATTATCTGACCCCAAGTTTAGCATTTATCCCTTGCGCTGTGCAACATTTCAGGGGACCCTCGGCCTACCCTGCTCTGCACCCCTTGCTCAACGCTGGCTCAGCCAGCCAGCCCTGGCATCTATGGACATGAAAGTGATTGGCTGAGAGCTGGTGAGTTGGACAGGATTGTGGAGAGGCAGCTAGCCTTTGGGGGCTTTGGACCCTGAGGGGGTGGGCTGGCACTAAGGTACGGAGTCATCTGGTCACTGCAATTTGGGCTTTTCTTTGGAAAATGAAGTTGAGAAGAAAATAGATTGCAGTCTGTTACAGACCCAGTGGCTGCAAATCATTCTGAAGATTAGCTTTCTATGGGAAAATCTATATACTAATTAACTCCATGGCCTCTCTAACGAGTTTAAGCACAATAAGGCCTCTGAAAATATCGAGGCATTTTGCAGCTGCCTTAAATTTTACCTTGGGAGACACACTCACAGCTCATGAGGCTGTTTGAGAGGTTCCAGAATGAAAAGGGAATCTTAAATGATTCATTTCCAAGGGCAGGAGGTGGGGAGCTGTGACTGTGGTTTATTGCAGAGGGAAGCACAGAGCTCCAGGCTTGTTGGGGTAGATGGAGCCCCTGCCTTGGTGGCCTTGGTTGGCACTGGGTGGGGCCCAGCATTTCCCACTCCTCCAAATGCTGTGGCTTCACAGAGAAGGTTGTGAAGCCATCACTAGGTCTGGACAGAGACAGGCTTCCTAGGACTTGGCCATAGACACCGAGGTGGGCACCTTCTGCGGACCCGCTGCTCTCCTGGTGGGACCGTGGTAGGCACGTTCCCGTGTGTGATGCAGGAGACAGCCCAGCCAGCAGACTCCTCCCAAGAGAGTAGTCCTCCTCTTGGGGTGCCCCCCTCAGACCCCAGGTCTTTGCCTAATACTTCTTTTGGAAACCAGCTCATGCAAGGACTAGCCGATACAGTTCAGCACAGCACACATGAGTACCCATGAACAGCTACATCTAAGTGCCCTGTGCACTCCACAGTTGTGTAAATGTAAGAACACACATGCACCAATATACATTCTCACTTAAATGTTCCTTGACCCCTATGCATAGCACTCAGGCTGGAAATATCTGGGAAACACAGACCAACACTCCCAACTCCCAACCCCCAACAGGCGGGGGTGAGCCTGAATGTGTCATCCGGCCCCATCTCCTCCATCCCCTCCAGGAAATGCACACTAGCACCCTGATTGGCAACCTTCATACAGCAACTATCCAGGCGTGGTTCTGAGCAGAAATCCCTTTGGGGCCTGTCCATAGTCTGGACACCCCTCCTCCCACCAGACGTTTGTGTGGGTCTGTCCTGCCACAGCCCACTGGCCTCAGTGGTGTATGCTTAGCTCAGAATGGGCACTAACGAAGTGAGTGACTTGTGGTGTTAGTAAGGACACAGGAGGGCTCCTCCCTCCCTTTGTGGAAAGAGGCAGGGACTTCCCAGGCCTACTAATAATGGTGTACTCTGTGTCATCTTTAGCCTTTCTTTGTTGTTGTTGTTTTTAATCCTCACCTGAGGATATGTTTTTATTGCTCTGAGGCAGAGAGAGAAGGAGAGAGAGAGAGAGAGAGAGAGAGAGAGAGAGAGAGAGAGAGAAACATTGATGTGAGAGAGAAACATTGATGGATTGCCTCCTGTTCATGTGTCCTGACCAGGAATCAAACCCCAACCTTTTGCTGTATAGAACGATGCTCCAATCAACCAAGCCCCATGGCCAGGGCCATTAGCTCTTCTTGTTGGACAGGTACCTGGACACTGTGCTAAGTATCTGCCATCACTCCTGAGAGGCGGGTCTGCTCACCGATGTTTCCCAGTGAAGAGAGCAAGGCTCAGAGAGCTGAAGCGACCTGTCTGGTGTTCCAGCTCCCGGAGTGGTGGGGCCTTGACCAGAGCACATCTGATCCCAAAGCCTGTTCTTTACGTTCAACTGCCTCCTGGGTGTCCGGCTAACAGGGCAGAGACCCCTAGGCAGGCATGAGTGAAACAGGAGGCTTCTTGAATGGTTCTCTTCTTAAAGGGAGTGAATTAGGGCAACCCCTGCAGTTTAAGGGTGGAGGGACCACTGGTTGGGTGACCTTGGGCACATGAGTCAACCCTACTGTCTGTCATTTCCTAGTCCCACCTCATCAGCCTTGGATTTAGCTGACACGTCCTCCTCCTCCTTGAAACACTTCCTTCCACTTGGCTCTCCGAGCGTAGTTTTCTGGTTTTTCTCCTCCTCACTGGCTACTCCTCTGGTCTTCTTTGCTGGTTCAACCTCTCTATCCCAGTCTCCTGACCATAGAGTGCCACAGCCATGGCTCCTCCTCCTGTCTCTCTTATCCTCATCTCCCTGTGACCCTGTCTGGTCTCATGGCTTTAATTACCTCCCCGAGTTCATGACTTCCAAACGTATATCCCCATCCCGGAACTGTAACTCCTAACCCCAGACTCAGATGTCTAACTGCCCCCCAAATCTTCTCTTGGGTGTCTAATAGCATCTCATCCGAGCACATGCTGCCAGTTGCTCAGGCCAAAAAGACTTGGAGACCTGGATTCTCTTCTTTCTCTCTCTCCCCCTCCTGTCACATCCAGAGGGCACACCCTGGTCCAAGCCCCGCTCCTACCCCACCTGGATTATTGCAACAGCCTTCTTAACTGATTGTGCTTCTTCTATCTGGGCCCTCAACAGTGTAATTCCGCCCAACAGCAGAGAGAGCCTCAAAAATACAACTCATATCATGCTTCTCCCATGCCCAGAATCTTGCAATGAGTCCCGTTTCACTCAGAATATAAACCAAAGCCCGCGATGGCTTGAAGTTCTCCATGATCATGCACCCTGTGATCATCATCCCCCCACATCTCCCCACCACCTCTCTAGAGACTATGTCCCGTGTTCACTCCCTCAGCCACAAGGCCTTTGCACCTCACACTCCACTGCCTGGAGCACCATTCTCCAGAGAGCCACAGGGTGCACACGCTTGCCTCCATCCTGCCACCTTTTCTGCGAGGTCTACCTTGGCCATCCTTTTTCAGGCCTCCCCTCCCCCATCCCATGACAAGCATCTCCCACCCTGCTTTTCCCTGAGTGTGAATTGATTACATTTCGCATTCCATTGCCCCACCTCCATTTAGAATGCTTGCTCCGTAGGAACAGAGACCTGCCTGCTTTGTCCCCTGAACATCCATCCCCAGTGCCTGTCCATAGTGGACATCAAAACGTATTTATTGGCCGAAACCGGTTTGGCTCAGTGGATAGAGCGTCGGCCTGCGGACTGAGTGGTCCCAGGTTTGATTGCAGTCAAGGGCATGTACCTTGGTTGCGGGCACATCCCCCAGTAGGGGATGTGCAAGAGGCGGCTAATCGATGTTTCTTTCTCCTTGATGTTTCTAGCTCTCTATCTCTCTCCCTTTCTCTCTGTAAAAAATCAATAAAATATATATTTAACATAACATATTTTTTGAAGGAGTATTGTTTTTTAACCTCTATAAGTCTTGGCTTCTTCACCTGTAGCAGGGATTTATTTGGGGGATTAAAAATAATGTCGGTGAACACCCCACAGCAGTGCCAGAATGACGCCCACTCCCTTCTCTCGCGAGCGCTCTGGATCCTCTCCGAGCCTGCCGTGTGTGATGTTTTGGTGCCTTCGGCTCCCCGAGGGGAAAGAGGGTGGCGTTGGGTGGAACTTCAGTGTCTGGGGCCACCGACACCCTCCCTTGGCACCTCACCCCTCCCCACCACAGGACCAGTGGGAAGATTCCCCAGGGACCATTTGTTTGCTGGTTCCCTGCGGCTATACACAGAGCATTCTCTGGGGTGTGGGAAGCACAGGTCCGCACCTGCCCTGCAGATTGCCAGAGAGAAAAAATTGTCACGGTGGGAAAAGCAAGAGCACGAAAGAAGAAATTGGATTCAGAAATAGGGCAGCAGATGACTTGAAGAGCTACTGAGGAAGAGCTAGGAAGGAGCAGTAAGAGATCTATGAGAACAACGTGCTCTTATCCAAAAGCCGCGACTGCAGCTGCCAATGCGTCCTAATGAAGGTGTGCGCGGCGAAGGCGCTGTTTTTCTTTGAGGGCGCATTACCGTTGTCACGCGGCAAGTTTAAATTAACTTTTCCCCTCTAAATTGCAACACACACAAAACCAGCCAAACAGCAGTCATCGTTCTCTCTGCTCTGCGACAGTATAAATGTATTCTTTCCCGTCAAGGTGTGAAGCAAAAACAAAGGAAAACCAGGCAGAACTGTGACCGCGTGAGCCAGAGTCCCCCGTGAACTGGAGTTGGGACCATAAACACAGACAGGTGTGCCTGGCCCTTCCCTCCCTCTCCGTAAGAACCGCCACCAAGCCCCCACATTTCATGAGGTTACTGCCGGCCTCTGAGCAGAAGGTGGTTACAATTGCTGCTGCTGATTTGCCCTTCCCTTCTTCTCCTTCCCTTTCCTTCCTTCCCTCTCCTTCCTCCCATGCATCCTTCCTTCTTCCCTCCCTCCTCCTTCACACAAATTTGCCGACCTGTGCTTGATGCTTGAGCTGTAAAGACAAGGTGAGGGCTTGGCTCTCCCAGAGATTGAGTCTTAAAGGAGGGCCGAGCTTTCGAGCCGACAGCCACATTCTGTCACGGATGTTGGTGCAAAGGCCTATGAAAACCAGAGGAGGCAGGGGCTGGGAAGGCTTCCCAGAGGAGGTGACATTGAATTGTGGCCGGAGGGGTGAGTGGTTGAGGGGGAAGTGAAGCTCTCCAGGAAGAAAGAAAAGCAGGTACGAAGGCAGGGACGCTAAGCTTGTGTGTATGTGGTTGTGTGTCTGTGTGTGTCTGTGTGTGTCTGTGTGTGTCTCTGTATGTATGTTTGGTATGAGCATGTCTGTGTGAGTTTGTGTATATGTGTACATGTATGCATATCTGTGTGTATGTGTGTGTATGTGTGTGTGCGTGGGCATTGTTGGAAGTGGGCCTGATGTGGTTAGCACATGGATGGGGACAGCCCTGTCCTTTGCCTCAGGAAGTTTGGCTCTGTCTGGGTTCCTCCAGGGAATCCTCCACTGGATCCCCTGCCCCAGGTGCTTTGAGCTTTCAGGCCACACGAAGGCACCACCCATGACTCTTGTCACAGAACAGTTTCATTTGATGGTGTCTCCTGAGACCCGGGAGAATTCCTTTGGATTCATCAAGAACGGGCTGGGCCATCCATGGGATGGTGGCTCCCACAGTGGGGAAGTGGCGGCTCTCCTTTGCCCGCATGGCTCAGGGCAGAGAAAAGCGCACCCAGAGGTCTCTGGAACGGGGTCCCAGCCTTGATGTTCCCAGTAGCCTCCCCTTAGTGAGAGGGGCCCTGAGAGGCCACCCCCCTTTCCTCAGGCCTGAACCCAAGCCCTGGGAGGTCGTTGCCATCGTGGTGAAGAGTGACTTCCTCCTTTTCTGGGCAGTGGGGGGGCCTATGACCATCAAACCCCTTGGCCATCACCGCCAGCTCTGAGGCCTTGGCAGGCTCAGGAGAAGAGTGAAGAGGAATGGGTGGTAGGGAGCAATGATTGATGGAGGCCGTGAGCTCCAGGAGTGCAGGGACCTGTGTCTTTCTGCCATTGCCCAGCAGAGAGTCACATGCTTAGTCGGTCCAGGGTGACTATTCATTGAGTGGATGCACAAATGCACACATGAACGGTTTAATGGACTTTTCTTCCCGCCCCTCCAGTGAGCCTCAGATTCGCTCAGGGCCTTCATCTCAGCCCAGTCTGCTCCTCTGAACTCAAGTCTGTCACATCCTTCCCAGGAGCCAGGCTCCGGGTCCTTCCCCCTTCCCCACCTCCTTGTCTAAGGCCTATGTGGAACTCACCGATGCCCAGAATATACTTCTGGCCCATCTGCTATTGCAGGCAGCCGCACATTGGCTGACATTTCTTCCCCAGATTTGTTCTGTGTGAGTAAAAAGAAAAGACCTCAGATGGCTCTTCCGTCAGAGGCCCGGCGCTCCTGGCTGGCCAGGGCTCTACAGGAGGCCCTGACATGCCCTGACTGTGAGGAGGACCAGCTTGTGGCCCAACCATTGCCCTGCTGTGGAGACAAACCAAGTGGCTTGACCGGAGCCACGTCACCAGTAAGTCTGACCAATAGCGGTTGGAATGTGCTGGCCTAGGAGGTGGGCGTCAGTGGGCATCTGGCTTCAGCACTTCAGCTCTTGAGCCTCAGGTACCTCATCTATAAAGTGGACATGCTACTTCCTATTTTAGAGAGTTTCTGGGTAGATTCAGCGAGTTAATACACACAAGGTGCTCCGACAGGACTTTGGGAGCTAGAAAGTGCTTCCGAAACGCTGGCCATTCTATCATTCGCTGCGTACTTACCATGGCGCAGATCTACAGCTAAGCATCTGCCTAGCGGGTCGCACTGAACCCTCACAGCAAATCAACGGAGGTGTGGCCCTCAGGGGTTTGGGGAGATGACCTGGCTTAGCCCCACCCACCGAGTTCACTCGCGCTTGGTGAAGACAAGTGGGGACTCAGTCCCTGCTGGCTCCGAGCTCACTCCTGATGGAGGGCTTCACCGAAACTTTATATTCCGGCCCCATCGGCGGGACATCCTCTGAGAAACAACCCCATTGTGAACAACAGACAGAACAAAGGCCGGTGGGAAAGAAGCTGCCCGCCAGCACCCGGGCTGCCGTGGAGGGCAGGGCAGCCCACCGGGCTCCGCAGGTAAGCCAACCCGGCTGGGAGCTGGAGATGGGCCGCAGCAGAGCCCCGCCCGCCCCTCCCCGCAGCAGCAGAGGCGGCAGCAGCAACACCGCTTTTTAAGTCAAATGTTGCCTGGAAGTCATTGCTTCAGCAATTACCTCTGAAACCCATTGTTTCCTCAGCCCCATTAACATGTCAGCTCCTGGCAGCCGCTGACGGGGCAAACACCCCTCGGAGGGCTGCAATTCAATTTAAGATCACCTCCCCTGCACAGGCAGCCTCGGAGCCGGCCCATCTCCAGATTTCACCAAATCGAGGAGAGAGTCTCAGGGCGCAGTTTGATCATGCTGCTTCCTAAATTAAAAACAAAATTGTAAGTGTTAAACATCTTTAACAAGTCATTAAGCCCCAGCCATAATCCAGAAAAAGTCCCTTAATGAGTAATGACATATGTTGTGAGCGCAGTTATCCTCCTAATGTTGGATGCTGAGATGGTGTGATGAAATGGCACAGTGCTCAGAAGGGATGGATCACCACTAATGGCAGGATAATTCGAGGCTGTTGGGCTGAGGACCCTGGAGGGCCGAGGAGGCAGCCCGCCAGACGGCCAGGCTGTCTCACCTGGACGGGACATCCTCAGGCTCCTCGCCTGTCCTGGCCCTGGGGCCCCCCTCTCTGCGCCGGGGCTGCTCTGCTCCCAGTCACAGACGGCTCTGCTCCCGCTCTGCCCCAGGACTACAAAGTCCGGAGGCTGGGTATCAGCACGCAGGCATTGTCCCAGGCTCTCCCTGTGTCCCAGCCCAGGTCCTTGGGCTCTTGGGTGCATTAGGCATTGTCTCCCAGTTCTAGCATGGAGACTCTGCCTTGTCCCCAGGCCCCTGCTGGCCTCCCTGGGTGCTGCCCATCCTTCCTTCATGGGCTCAGGATCCTACCCTTGATCTCCTGTCCACCTGTTGAGGCTCTGACTTGCACCTGGGACTCCATGAGCTTTGTGCCCCAGAATTCCTGCCTCAGTGCCCTGGCTGACCATCCTGCCACACCCCTGTCTGACGTTCATTTACCTCAGAGTTCCAGTAATGTGAAGAAACTAAGTAGCTGGCCCTCATCCCCAAATCCTGTTTCTCAGGAGAGAGAACACATTTGCCCACGCTTGGGTCGTCTGACTGCCCCTATAGGCATTAGGTGTGGACCACTCACAGGGTGATGAACAGATCCCAGGGCATAGGGCTTTCTTTTCCTCCTTGAACTTCTGTGACTTGGGCCCCACACATTCCACCCCAAGGAGTCTTGGGTCAGAGAATCCAGAAACAGGCCTGAGCCCTTCAGTCAGGGAAGGGGAGAAGAAGGGCAAGGCAGGGAGGGAGCCAAAGGAACGTGTGGCATCAGGCACAATCCGCGGAGGGTGGCTTCAGTCTGATCTCATAAGGGAGCCCTGAAGGAAAAGTTACACCCCAGAGTGGTACCTGCCTGAGCCAAGCTGCAGGTGTGGGGGTTAGAAACAAAGCACTCCATAGCCCGCCGTGTCCTCACTCATTCATCAAACATGTGTTGGATGTCACACTCTTATTTATTGAGTGCTTGCTATCTGCCAAACATTGGGCTGAGGACTTTATATACTTTACTCCGTTGAAAACACAACCTCCCAGGAAGACAGCTACCATTAGCTGCCTTCGATCAGATGAAGACAAGGAGGCCCATTAGGTCAGAAGGTGATTTGCCCAAGGTCATGTATCCAGAAAGTGGCTAAGGCTATGAGCTCAGACTTCAGAGCCAGGGGGCTGTTGCCTCTGAGAGAAGGGGTATGGAGAATACATATATTTGTTTATTTCCTAAAGCCCAGGCCTATATAAATATTTGAGACAGCCTAGCTAAATACTAAGCAAGGTTCCCCAAACAGACCTGAATCATTTAACTTTTAACAGCACATGAAACAATTGGAATTCTGGCCCCACAGAATTTCAGAGCCCGGAGGGAGTTAGGAGATCGCCTGGGCCTTGGCATGTAACAGAGGAGGGAAAGGAGACTGAGGGGAGAATTGTCTCGTCCAAAGTCATGAGCAAGTTGGAGGAAGAGCTGCCGTGACGTAGCTGCGGCAGGAACCACGCTTTCCTGTTTCACAGCGGTCTGCTATTTCCACGAGAGCTCAGGAAAATTCTCACTGTGCAGTTTACTTAGAAACAACAGAGAAACATCATAGAAGAGGATCGATTCCTGTCCATGCATTCAAAATTAGACACTTACAGGGGTTCCCTGCAGAGTTCTCTTGATTGGTGCCAGAAGGAAGCCGCATTGCCCATCAGTGGCTGGGGGCGGCTGGTGCAACCAGGTGAGGCCTGGAGGGAGGTGGAGCCTGCCTCCAACTCAGCATGCTCTCGGCTCACGCTGGCTTCCCCCAGGCCTGTTGACCTCCTGTACCGTTTCTGGATCTCATCCTGCCACCCGTTCTCAATTCAAGGTTCAAGCCATATCTCTGGTCCTTCTGCCTCGTGACTCTTTTGGACCCACAAACTTCCTGGCTGTCCTGTGCTTGGGATCACTGCTGCCTGGATAACTTTCCAAAGCTGGGCACGTGCTAGATGCTCAGAGGTCAGCATTTGGCTAGCACTGCAAGCCCCTCACGGATCTTCGGTGTCAGGATGGATGCCCAGGAGCCACCTGGTTACTGTGACAACCAGAGGAAGAACATTGAGACTGAATCACAGGCTTCAATGCTTGGAAGGAGGTGGTAGGGTGCTTGGGCTGGGGACCAGACTGAGAGTCAGGAGAAATAGTTGCCAGCTCCAGCCCAGTTGAAGCCGGCTGTGTGACTTAAGGAGAACTCCTGCTCCTCTCTGAATGTTCCATGGGATGAGCTAGGATCCTGTCACGCATTTTTGATTGGCTGGACTGGAGGAAGGGGCTGCCTTCTATGTACTCTATGTCCCCTTTCTCGTGCTACTCAGAGGTCTGCCACAGAAGAGGGCAGACGACTGGAAATTTGTTGTTCCCAGGTTCCGAGTGTCCAGAGTGGGCGGGAGGGAGTGGGCTTTTCTGAGCTGTCTGGTGCTCTCAGCATGCTGGGCAAAGGGCTTGTCAAGACAGCATGGAGCATCCTCCCAGCCTCCGCCCTACAGCAGCTGCTCCCCCCATTCTGGGACCTAAAGAGGGACAAGAAAACCCTCTTTGTTCAGGGCAGACAGTGCAGAGCCTCGTTGCCATAGCAGCAACAGCCATTTCCTCTAGTTCCGAGTGGCCTGGGCTCCGGCCCTGGGAAGCTGGGAGCAGAGGTCAGCTTTGTATGTGGGGGGTCTGAGTCACAGAGACCCCAGCAGTGCACCAGTGGAGGAACAAGAAGTTGACAGTCACCATGGCTGCCTTCCTGTCATCACCCCAAGTGGGCTGGGGGGCAGCCAAGGGCCGGGGTGAAGGCCAAGGCTTGCTGAAGCAGGGCTGCCTGGATGCGTAAACCTTTATAACCAGGCTGGCATAGCAGTCCGGCCTTGCAGGACTGAAAAGCCCTGGAGGAAGAGGTGGAGAGGGCTACGGGGTATAAGGAGGGGAAGGAAGGAGGTAACAGTCCTGGTGAAATATTGATGGGGCCAAAGAATTTAGAAAGTCCTAAACTGCAGGAAAGAAGGAGCCAGGAGCTAATTACTAAATAAAAATGTGTTTTGTTTTATGTTTAAAATATTGATTTCTTAATTTTGGGCTGGAAAAGTGGGGGGAGGGGCATCTCTCTCTCCTTTATCTATTGAGACCTCTGTTTTTTTACTACCTCCTTATAATCCACATGATCCAACAACTATTTAAAGGGCTTCTAGTAGGTGTCAGGTATTTGGAAAACACATGAAAAAGATAACTCTGGTCTTTGCTCTCTTGGAAGTCAGATTTAGAATGTAGGCCTCATAATTCATTGCTGCCTCTCCATCATCTAAAACAATGACATGCCCTAGCCAGTTTGGCTCACTGGATAGAGTATCAGCCTATAGACTGAAGGGTCCTGGGTTTGACTCTGGTCAAGGGCACATACTTTGGTTGCAGGTTCTCTGGTCCTGGTCAGGATGTGTGCAGCAGGCAACCAATTGATGTGTCTCTCACATCGATGTTTCTTTCTGTCTCTCTCTCTCTTCCTTCTACTCTCTCTAAAAATCAACAGAAAAATATCCTTGGGTGAGGATTAACAACAACAAAATAATAAAACAATGCCAAACACTCAACAAATCAGCATGCTGGCAAAGGGCTTGTCAAGACAGCATGGAGCTGTCTTGGTGAGTGAATGATAAAAAGACAACCAGTGATTTCTTCAGCACATTTAGCCTCTTGAGTCTAGTTGTAAGGAAGGAAAAGTTGGGCTCATTCCAGTTGGTCTGTTGTTATGTGACTATAATGACTGGAAGGAGTTGAGGGCATTTCAAAAAAACTATAATGACAAACGATGAAATCTACTATATTTTTCCATGTATAAGACACTATTTTTTTCCCCCTAAAATCATTAGACTGAAAATTGAGGGGGATCTTATACACCGAAATCAGCCGAGGAGGGAGCCGCATGGGTGTGGAGCTGTCCATACCTTGTTAAACAGGCTTCCTCCAATCACAAGCCTTATTGTTACTGACATCAGCTAAGGCAATAATTTGAGGTGGAGGTGGAGAGTGTGCAGATGCAACAGGGATCAGAGCATTCTGAGCCCATAAAGCTGTCAAAAAATAAAAAAGATACTAAATACTAGTAAGTGATTGTCTCACTCTGCAAAATTCAAACGGAATGTAATTAGCTATGCAAAAGAGCATGGAAAAATAGAGCTGTATGGAGACAATTTGGACTTCCTTCCACTGAGTATATGATCAGACAGTAGAGAAAACAGGGAGAACAACTCCTTAAGATGCCAAAAAAGAAGAAGGCCTTAAGAAAAAAACCAGGAAAATGGCCAAACTTGGAGCAGAAACTTAAGACTTGGATTATGGTGCAACCCCAGAGTGGCTTATGTATGTCAACCAAGCTTATTCAATGTCAGGCAAAAATGTTTGCAAGCGCCAAAACTGGTTTGCCTCAGTGGATGGAGCGTCGGCCTGCAGATTGAAGGGTCCAGGGTTCGATTCCGGTCAGGAGCATGTACTTTGGTTGCGGGCACATTTCCAGTGTGGGGCATGCAGGAGGCAGCTGACAATGTCTCTCTCTCATCGATGTTTCTAACTCTCTATCCCTCTCTTCCTCTGTAAAAAAAAAAAATCAATGAAAATAGTTTTTAAAAAAGAATGTTTGCAAGTGAAATGAACATTTAAAAAACATTTTTTATTGTGTTACATGTATATATATCTTCCCATTGCCCCCCGAAATGAACATTTTTGATTTTACAGAAAAGGCAAAAAGGTGCTTCCATTTCATGAGGAGAGAAGGGTTGGCCATGAGAGCACGAACAAAGTTAGCTCAGAAAATGCCACCAGCCTGTGAGGATGATCTCACACATATACACAGTGACTCAGAAGACAGCAGTGATACAATAGAAGTTGAAGAAATTGATATGTCTGGAGTTAATAGTGATGAAGAAGAGAGCAGTAATGCAACAGAGGCTGAATAAAGTGATATGCCACATGATATCATGGTACTGGTATGTAAACATCACCTATGGAAATTTTAAATAAAAACGTGTTTTGTTTTGTGTTTAAAATATTGATTTCTTAATTTTGGGTTGGAAAAGTGGGGGGGGGCATCTTATAAATGGGGGGAATCTTATACACGGACAAATATGGTAAGCTGGAATGGCAGGAAAGTAACTTCAGGTTCCAAAAGAACCTTGTTTTGTCTTGGGGCAGCAGCAGTGTGCTGAGTTAAAAAATACCCACTTCTCTACATACCCTTTCCTTTAGAGTGGCTTCTGAAACCGTTCTGGCCAAGGAGATACAAGCAGAAGTTGCTGGGTGTGGCTTCAATGTGGGTTTTTAAAGAGGAAAAACTCATCTGGGATGTGTCTTTTGCTCTTTGTCCTTCTTCATTCTTTGGATGAGATGGAGAGGCTGGGGGTAAAGCAACTATCTTGATCATGAATGGATCTGTTAACCTCTGCCACAGTGATGCTGCAAAATGAACTACCCCCAAACGTAGCGTCCCACGAAGGTCCTGGTTTTCTGTAACTCAGCTGAGCTAGGGAAGACTGGGCTGGCCAGTTCTGTTTCAGGCTGCGGCAGCTCCAAGTGACTCTTCTCCTCCTTCCGGGGTGTGTTCTTCTTATGGGCCATGGAAGAAGACCAAGAGAGCAAGTGGGAATGCACGACGCCTCTTTTAAACTGTCACATAGTCGCTTTCTGCCTCATCCTATTGGCCAAAGCATGGGTAAACCAAAGCCAGGGGGTGGGGGACATAGTTCTCTCCTTTAGTGGAAATAAATGTAAAGTCAGATGATAAAAGTGAGAGGGGCAAAACATTGGGTCAGTAAGCTATGGACTATAATGGAGATGAAAGCTATCCTTGAAACATGGCAGATTAGAAAGCCAAAAGGAATTTGGTGACTTCCTTGAGCAGTTTATATCTTGTTAGGGAAGGAAAAATAGACTCCTATCTGATTACACCACTGTAGTTGGATTCCTATTATATGCAGCTAAAGTCAATTTTTAAGTTATGTATAAAGAAAGGAAAAAAAGACGGGTACTCATAGAAACTAGAATGGTCGTACATTTCAATTGGAGAGTGGATCTCAAAGGTGGTGTAAGTGATCTCAAAGGTGGTGTAGTTCCTTGGGTTTCTAGGTGGGAAGGATTCCCCACCTGAGAACCCAAGAGATCAACAATGAGTTGGGTAGAAAAAGAGCAGGATGCAGGGTCTGCAGCCTTCCCTGAAAGAGGAAGTGTGGTCAGTAGAGAACTGAAACCAGAAAAGGGCACATAGCCAGATGGCAAGGGTCCCCCAGGAGTGAGGGGTTTACAAGAAGATGGGGGAGATATGAGAATGCCTATTTTATATTTATAGTGCAGGCCGCCCCTGGAGATTTAGATGTATACAACAACTCTCTAGACGGTTCCATTTTATGATACCGAGGCATTTCCAACTCAGTGTATCCAAGGCCAGGCTCACCATGTTTCTCTGCAAACCCACTTCTCCTCCTGTTCTCTCTCTCAGTGAATGAATGACCTGCCCCCACTCACCCACATCAGAAACCTGGGGATCATTCTAGAGTCCTCTCTCTCCCTCATCTGATCATTATATCACAAACATGTTTCAATCCATCCTCCCTTCTCCTTCGTGCCCTATTTCAGGCCTCCATCATCTCCCATCAGCTCCTCCGCCTCGTTCCCCTTACCATGCTCCCTGCCTCCAGTCTCTCCCCATGAAATCCATTATCCAGCACCTCAGGGAACCACTCCAATGTTGGCTGAATCTGAAATCACTCTCTGCACAGGAAACCGATCATGAAATACCTGCTTTGTCTCTCAGATTCATGAATATGAAAATAGATTCCTGAAGCTAGCAGGGTGGGGGACTCGCTACAGGGGATAAGAGCTGGGCTGCTCTGGGAGGTGGGGGTTCACCCAGGGAAGCCCAGGCTTGTCTGGTCTTGGGGTGAGCTGAGAGGTGGGATCCTCCTGTGTATACCAATTGGATGGGCTCCATTGTTGTGGGGACAAAAATATTCTCGGATGCTGGCTGCCTTGGAGGTCCCTAGGATGCCTGAGTGTGGGACAGTGAGCTGATGTCCAGAGGAGGGGCCGGGTGGAGGGGAGGCCAGATGGCAAGATGGGGGGTGGTGAGAACAGTGGGGAGGGGTTGGCAGCAGCTGGGAAGGATCAATGTCTTTTCCCTTTCTATGTTTGCCTGTGTTGCTATCCCCACGCAGATGAAAGAAATTCAAATAGTTATTGATTCTCACTGAGGGGAGTGTGGGGATCTGGTCTGGCTCTGTTACAGCTGCACCCAGCCCCTGCCCAGTCTGCTTGCAGCCTAGCCCCTAGGCCTGCCCTGGCTCCTGCCCCCAACCTATTCTGGCTCTTACCCCGGCACCTACCCTGGTCTTTGGCTCCGGATAGCCATATGCTCAGTTAAAAATACTCCCCTGCACACCCTCCCATTTATAGCGGCTGTGGGAAGCTGATCTGGCCCAGGAGATTCAAGCAGAGATTATTGGGACATAAGCCCAGACCCCGGCCTCAGCCCCAGGGAATGGGGACAGGTTAGATGGGGGATTGCAGACTGCGGGGCCTGAGGGCCAATCCCAGTTTTTCCTTGGCTCATGAGCTAAGAA
>PVJN01015781.1:0-43726 GCA_004026805.1 Lasiurus borealis | reverse complement strand
TCATAAAACCTGGGCTGTTTCTGAGGCATGTCAAGAAGGTGATGTCAGTCTGGTGTTTTTATTTTTTATTTTTTAATTTATCAGCTGAGAGGCTTTTATTCTGTCCTAAAGCCAACCAAATAGAATGACTCAAAAATGTCATTGGTGTGTCCCTGACAGATCTTCCCTATAGTAAACCCTCTCTAAAGGCACCACTTGGGTGAACTAAGTGAGAAATGTATGCTGACCAAAGAGAAGCCTCTGGCCAAAGAAACTATGCCACTTGTCACAAAAATTAAAGGAATTGCTCCTAATACAGTATTGCCTACAACAAGTAGTCAGAGAGCAATTGTCAATAGGATTAGAGCAACAAAAATGCCTTCCTCCAAACTCTGATGTTTGTTTCAGACATAATAACCTTTGAACTAGTGTGAGAGGAAGAGGGATCCTTTCTCCTGAACAAGGCTAAACACATTGTTCTGTCGCTTCCAGAACTAAGTTCTATTAACCAGTTCCACTCTTTCCATCAGTCATATACCCGCTCAACATTTTCCTATCCTATATAATAAAGAGTTAATATGCTAATTAGAGTGGACAGCCGAACAACATTCTGTATGGCCTTCCAGATGACCTTCCAGATGAAGCTGGGGGGCTGTCAGGGCCAGCCAAGGCAGCCAGGGCTGCGAGAGCCAATCCCCTTGCACTAATTTCGTGCATCAGGCCTCTAGTCTTTATGTAAAAAACACAACCCCTAAATCCCAAAACTCCATGTATCCTGTGTCCTTTCTAAGTTATAAGTTACTCTCTCCCTGTCTTTGAAGACATGGAGAGCAGTGGTTAGACTGTGGGCCTTTAGAGCCGACCTGCCTGGGCTCAAGTCTTTGTACGCACATGGTTGAGTGACTGTGCTAGTTACTTAACTTCTCTGGACCACAATTTCCTATCAACAAAATGGGAATGGTCATCATGCTTCATAGGTATTAACAGAATTAAACAAGATAACACACGGTAAGCCTGTAGAAAAGAAATTAAATTCTGAGGCTTATATATTTGTGTACCCAGTAGTTGTAGATCCCTCTTGGATTTTTTTTTTTTTTAGTAGACAAATAAATCACATCATCTGTAAGTAATGACATTACTCTTATTTCTTTCTAAGCCTTATACTTTTTGTTTTATGTATAAGATCCTAGTCCAATGGGGTAGAAGCAGTGCTGGTCAGCATCCTTATCTTCTTCCTGACTCTTCCCTTCACATTTCCATTTCAACAGGCCCTTGCCCCACCACGTCACTATCAAAGGCCATGGATGACCTCCTTGTTGTTAAATCCAACAGGCACATGTTAATCACATTCCTTGTTAGGTATCATTCAACATTAATGACTGCAGTTTTTATTTTATTTTATTTTTTAACTCTTGCTCCCTTTGCTTTCCAATAGAACCTGCCCTATGTTCTGTCTCGGACTCCTTTGATGACTACACTTTGTCTGAGTGCCTCCTAAATATAAC
Organism: Lasiurus borealis; assembly: GCA_004026805.1. Classification (NCBI taxonomy): domain Eukaryota; kingdom Metazoa; phylum Chordata; class Mammalia; order Chiroptera; family Vespertilionidae; genus Lasiurus; species Lasiurus borealis. Next base: position 42,242 of record PVJN01015781.1, on the reverse strand, counting down.
TGTGACACATACTTTATTTAACTCACACTACAACCCTGATTTGGAAAGAAAAATAAACTTCCTTTATACTATTTAGAACTAATTTGATTTTCCTTCCAAACCTACACTCACTGGTTAGCAGGTAAAACATAGCCTAATATCTAATCCAGTTGAAAGTGTAGACTTACTAATAACTTACAAAACTCTGTTAACAAGAGCTCAGTCTCTCCTGCATCACTTCGTCAGAGATGTCTAGGAAGTCATCCATTCTCCTCCACAATGGTTACAAGTGGCATTACTGACTAATGAGCAAATTCCATAATTTTTCCTAGATATTTTTTCAATTTTTGACCTTAGATTTTTAGACATGGCATTTTGGCAAGGACTCATTTTCCTGTCATGTTGTCTTTTCTGATATAAGAGAGATGGCTAATAAGTTATGACAGATGCAATTCCCCCTCTGGTATATCTTGTATTCTAACTATGCTCAAATGAATCAGACCAAAAGGCTGTTCACCCCACATCAACCAAAGTTAAAACAATTTAAATAAGCAAAAAGAGAAGGGGAAAGTGGAACAAAAGGTTGACTATGCTTATGTACATATTTATATATACCTGTATGTATGTCCTTTAAGCTCAACATGGGATACAATAGTAATAAAGAAGTATCAGTGACAATAGGAATAAAGACTATTCTTCAATGGACAGTAATATGAAAGGAGGAGAAACAAAATGGAGATAGGAATGGTTAGAGCATTCAGAGTGCAAGAAAAGGGCATAAGGACAAGAGTAGACAGGAGAAAGGTAGTATTTGTCATTCACTCTCTTTGATATATGAATACAATGCTGTTATATCCTGAAAATGAGAGAACAGCTGGCTTGAACATCAGGTCAAAGCACTACTATCTCACCATTGGGAAAAGCAGTCATTCTTCAGCTCATGATCAGGGCTCAAACAGGGTCTGTTACCATTTGTCACTCTGTCACAGAGAATTCAACAGAATTATTTCCTTTTACCTACATCAGTATCATCTCTTTGCTATTATCATTATTCATAGCATTGGAATGTTACATTAAACTGTAATTCAGAGCACAGCTTTGTAGTAATCTCCTTGATTATTTTAGAAACACCCAATACCTAGCATAATGCTTTGCACAGAGTAGGCACTCAGCAACTAATTCCTGAATAAATGAATGGGTTCTCCTTTCATTTAAGAAAAGAGAGAGGTATTGTATTCTTCCCTTCTTCAATTTTCCCCCAAAAGAAAAAATTTTGCTATCTTTAGTTTAGCTTTGAATAGAGACCAAGTAGGAGTTAAGTCAAAGAAAATGAAAAGGGGAAAAAAGCAATAAATAGATACAAATGTATTAGGACATTATTATACTAAGAATGGAAGTATATAAATTACTCATTCATTAGAAATAATTTTTTTAAGATAAATGATGAAAAGTACTTCATAAGTTTTATTGATCCAAGGACATTTCCATACAGCATACATTTCTATCTATTTATTTTAAACGTTAAATTCAACATCCTATTGCCAAAGCCAATTCAAGGCAAACAAAAAAGTACAATGAGCCACACATAAATGGGCTGGCTCAAGAGGCTAAGATTAATTCAATTTCCAATTTTCCTTTCTAGCAGCTTTCCTGGTCTTTGCTAGCTTAAGCTAACATAGATTCTGTTGGCTCTGGAACTGAAACACAATGTTGGCATAATTATTTTTCTAAGAATGGTCAGTAAAATTTTTCTAAGCAATTCTGAACCTTTACATATTTTTAGTGTTTGCAAATTCTTGGAAATAGCATAATGTAAAATGCAAATTCTTGGGAATAATACAATGTATACATTTAATTCATTTGGAACTTGTGTTAAGGTTAGCCAAATCCAATTTCCCTTAATTCTCAAATATCAAGAACTAGGGCATCCTTGTCATCCGAGAAAAGATTTCCCTATAACTTTTCCACAGCAATATCAGTTGGAATCATTCTTAAGAAGATATTTATTCAGATAGCAATAGGTGTCTAGCATGCAAATACCATTTTTATTATAAAAACAACATTTTTGAGATATACTTTACATACTATAAAATCTTAAGTGTATAACTCAAAAGTCTTTCTATATATTTCAAAGGGTTGTGTAACCATCACAATATAATTTTAGAACATTTTTTGTCTCCCCTAAAAGAAACCCATAGCCATTAACAGCTAATTCTCATTCCTACCAACCCTGGCAACCACTAATATACTTCCTATCTTCTATGGATTTGCCTTTTTGACATTTTATATAAAGTGAATCATACAATATATGGCCTTTAGGCTCTGGCTTCTTTCACTTAGCATGTTTTCAAATTTAATCCATGTTGTAGTGTGAATTAATACATTTTGTTTATTTCTCAGTTGATAGACATTTGTCTTGTTCCCACCATTAGGCTATTATAAATAATACTAGAGGCATGGTGCATGAAATTCATGCACGGGGAGGGGGGTGTCCTTCAACCTAGAGTGTTCCCTCATTATCTGGGACCCTTGAGGGCAGTCAGACACCCCTCTCACAATCCAGGACTGCTGGCTCTCAACTGCTTACCTGCCTGCCTTCTTGATTGCCCCTAACAGTTCTGCCTGCCAGCCTGATCACTCCCTAACCACTCCCCTGCCTGCCTGATGCCTAACTGCTCCCCTGCCAGCCTGTTTGCCCTTAACCGCCCTCCCCTGTGGGCCTGGTCACCCCTAACTGCCCTCCCCTGCAGGCCTGGTCCTCCCCAACTGCCCTTTGCTACAGGCCCAGTTACCCCCACCTTCCCTCCTCTGCCAGCCTGGTCACCCCAACTGCCCTCTCCTGCAGGCTTGATCGCCCCAACTGCCCTCCTTGCAGGCCTGGTCCCTGCCAACTGCCCTCCTCTTGTGGTGGGCATCTTGTGTCTACATGGGGACAGGATCTTTTGACCATATAGGAGCAGTCATCTTGTGTGTTGGAGTGATGGTCAACCTGCATATTACTCTTTTATTAGATAGGATAGAGGCCTGGTGCATGGGTGGGGGCCAGCTGGTTTGCCCTGAAGGGTGTCCTGGAACAGAGTGAGTGTTCCCTTGGGGTGTGGGGTAGTCTGGGCGAGGGGCCTGTAGTGGTTTGCAGGCCAGCCATGCTCCCCCAGTGACCCAAGTGAAGGCTCTGGTATCTGGGATTTATCTATCTTCTACAATTGAAACTTTGTAGCCTGGAGCGGAGTCAAGCCTTCTGCTCCCACAGCCATTGAAACTTTGTTGCCTTAAGCAGAGGCCTGGGCTGGCCAGGCTGTATGGAAAGCTTGGCTTCCTCCATCACCAGGGGCAACCCAAGCCTCCCTCTTGCTCTCTCTGTGACTGTAGCCATCTTGGTTGGGTTAATTTGCTACTTGCTCTGATTGGCTGGTGGGCATGGCTGGTGGGCGTGGCTTGTGGTAGCGAAGGTATGGTCAATTTGCATATTACTCTTTTATTAGATAGGACTAGAGGCCCGGCACACGAAATTTGTGCAGGGGTACGATCCCTAGACCTGCCCTGCAAGCAGGGCCATCTTCCCTGGCTGCCTGCAGCTGGCCCCGCCCCCTGCTGCCACCCACTCCCATTTCTCATTCACCATCAGAACCTGCCACCCGGGGTGAGAACCACCTGCTTGCCAGCCCCACCCCTGCCGTGGGTTGCCCTCTGTGTGTGGGGCAACTGATGGGGTGGGGGCCTTGGCCTGGCACCACCTGCATCCCTCACCACCCACTCCCAGTTCTTCGTTTGCCACTGGGCAATCAGAGCCTGCTGGCAGGGGAAAAGGACCAAGAGGTGGTCAGTGTGCCTCATAGTGACTGGTTGAGCAGTCGTTCTGGCAGTTCTGCCATTAAGGTCAATTTGCATATTACCCTTTTATTATATAGGATTGGCATGGACATTTGTATACAAGTTTTTGTGTACACATATGGTTTCGTTTCTCTTGGGTATATACAGTGGTACTTCAAGATACGAGTGCCCTAACATACGAGATTTTTGAGATACGAGCCATCGAGCGAGCGATTTTTGCTTTGAAATACAAGCAACATTTGAGATAGGAGTAATTGCGTGGATTGGCTGGTTGCACACGACCCACCAGTTTACCTCGTCTCGAGCGTCTCATAGTTTTCCACGCCTCAAGGTTACGGAACGAATTAAACTCGTATCTTGAGGTACCACTGAAGCTAGGACTTGGTATTGCTGGATCATATGGTAATTCTATATACTATATTTAACATTTTTAGCAACTGTCAGGCTATTTTCCAAAGTGACATCATTTTATATTCTCAGCAACAGTATATGAGAATTTGAGTTTCTCAACATTTTCACAAGGCTTGTATTTTTTTTAAAAATTGTACCCCCCCTGGTGTGGAGTGGTATTTCATTGTACTTTTGATTTGATTTTAATTTTTCTAACAGCTAGTAGTTGAGTATCTTTTCATGTGTTTTGGCCATTTGTATATCTTTTATTTTTTAAATCTTTATTGTTGAAAGTACTATATATGAACCCTTTTATTCACCACTGACCTCTTCTAGCCTGTTGCAGCCACCCACCCCAGGCCTTCACCACACTACTGTCAGTACCCATGGGTTATGCATTTATGTAAAAAGTGTTTTGGTTGATCTCTTCCCACTCACCCACACTTGCTTCCCTCTGAGATTTGTTAGTCTGTTCCATGCTCCTATGTCTCTGTATTTTGTTCATTAGATTCCATATATAAGGGAGATTGTGTGATACTTGTCTTTCTCTGACTGGCTTATTTTGCTTAGCATACTACTCTCCAAGTCCCTCCATGCTGTCTCAAAGGGTAAAAAACAATTCCTTTTTACTGCTGCATAGTATTCCATGGTATAAATGTGCCACAGTTTTGTGTTTTTTTAAAAATATATTTTATTGATTTTTTACAGAGAGGAAGGGAGAGAGATAGAAAGTCAGAAACATCGATGAGAGAGAGACATCGATTAGCCACCTCCTGCATGCCCCACTGTGGAGATGTGCCCGCAAGCAAGGTACATGCCCCCAACCAGAATCAAACCCGGGACCTTTCAGTCCACAAGCTGACGCTCTATCCACTGAGCCAAACCTGTCTTGGCCCACAGTTTTTTTTTTTTTAATTCACTCATTTACTGATGGGCACTTGGGCTATTTCCAGATCTTAGCTATTGTAAGATATGAACTTAGGGTTGCATATATTATTTCTGGTTGGCATTTTGGGTTTCTTAGAATATGTTCCTTGAAGTGGGACCATTGGGTCAAATGGCAGTTTCATATTTAATTTTTTGAGGAAACTCCATACTGTTTTCCACAGTGGCTGCACCAGTCTGCACTAGTGTTCCCTTTTCTCCACAGCCTCATCAGCACTGTCATTTGTTGATTTGTTGATGGTAGCCATTCTTACAGATACCGCATTGTAGGTTTTAATTGGTATCTAATGATCAGTGACTTTGAGCATTTTTTTATATGTCCCTTAGCCATCTGTATGTCCACTTTGGAGATGTATCTATTTAGGTCCTTGGTCCTTTTTTTAAAATTGGATTGTTTGTCTTCCTTTTGTTAGGTTGTATGAGTTCCTTGTATATTTTGGATATTAACCCTTTATCAGATATATCTTTGTCAAATATGCTCTCCCATACAGTGGGCTCCCTTTTCACTTTGTTAATGGTTTCTTTTGCTGTATAGAAGCTTTTTATTTTGATGTAGTCCCATTTGTTTATTTTCACTGTAGTTTCCCTTGCCTTAGGAGATGTAACAGCAAACATATTACTACAAGAGATATTTGAGATTTTGCTGCCTATGGTTTCTTCTAGGATTTTTATGGTTTCATTACTTAAATTCAAGTTTTTTTAATCTAACTTGAATTTACTCTTATGTACAGTGTAAGTTGGTGGTCTAGTTTTTTTTTCCTGCATGTGTCTGTCCAATTTTCCCAACAACTTTTATTGAAGAGACTGTCTTCATGCCATTGTTAAATATTAATTGAGTGTAATGACTTGGGTAAATTACTGGGATCTCTGTTCTGTTCCATTGATCTATATGCTTATTCTTGTGCCAGTACCTGGATGTTTTGATTACAGTATTTTGTAGTAACTTGATATCTGTTATTGTGATCCCTCCAACTTTGTTCTTTTTCAAGACTGCTGTAGATATTTGTGTTTTTTTTTATTCCATATAAAATTTTAGAGTATTTGTTCTAGATCTGTGAAATATGCTGTTGGTATTTTAATAGGGATTTCATTAACTCTATAGATTACTTTGGGTGTATGGACATTTTAATGATTTTAATTCTACTAATTTATGAACATGGCATATTGTTCCACTTGTATATATCTCCCTCTATTTCTTTTTCAACATTCTATAATTTTCAGAGTGTAAGTCTTTTACCTCCTTGATTAAGTTTATCCCTAAGTATTTTTAAATTTTTTTGTTGCAAAGGTAAATGGGACTACTTAGTTTCTGTTTTTGAGAATTTATTATTGGTGTATAAAAATGCCTCTAATTTATAGGTGTTAATTTTGTATCCTGCTACATTGCTGAATTAATGTATTAAATCTAGTAGTTTTTTGGTGGAGTCTTTAGGTTTTCCTATGTACAATATCATGTCATCTGCGAATAATGACAGTTTTACTTCCTCCTTTTCAGTTTGGATGCCTTTTATGTTTTCTTCTTGTCTAATTGGTATGGCTAGGATTTAGCTGCTGTTTGTGGGAGCCCAGCCAGTCCTTTTGCACCTCCATACTTCCTACCAGTCTCTATGCAGTCTCCACTTTCAGTCCTTGATTAATCTGATTCTCTCCAGCTAGTTTTCAGTTGATTATTAAATGGTTTTTCTGTATTTTGGTTGTAATTCCACTTTGGTCCTGGGATAGTTCGGTGTAGCTTGCACTTACTCCACTGCCATTTTGGAACTCTTGCCATTTGTGTATCTTATTTGGAGAAATGTCTGTTCAATCTTTTGCCCATTTTAAATGGTTTTATTATTACTAGTGGCCTGGTGCATAAAATTTGCGCATGGGGGGGTGATGTGTGTGCGTGTCCCTTAGCCCAGCCTGCACCCTCTCCAATCTGGGATCCCTCTCACAATCCAGGACTGCTGGCTCCCAACCATTTGCCTGCCTGCCTGCCTGATTGCCTCTAACTGCTTCTGCCTGCCAGCCTGATCACCCTCTAACCACTCTCTTGCCAGCATGATCGACACCTGACTGCTCCCCTGCTGGCCCAATTGCCTCTAACTGCCCTTTCCTACTGGCCTGGTTATCCCTAACTGCCCTCCCCTGCTGGCCTGGTCACCCCTAACTGTCCTCCCTCTGTAGACCTGATTGCCCCCAACTGCCCTCCCCTGCAGGCCTGGTTGATCCCAACTGCCCTCCCTTGCTGGCCCAGTCACTTTCAACTGCCCTCTCCTGCAGGCCTGGTCCCCCGCAACTGCCCTCTTCTGCTGGCCTGATCACCCTTAACTGCCCTCCCCTGCAGGTCCGGTACACCCACAACTGCCCTTCCCTGCTGGCCTGATTGCCCACAACTGCTCTCCCCTGCTGGCCATCTTTTGACAGCCATCTTTTGTGTTGGAATAATGGTCAATTTGCATATTACCTCTTTATTATATAGGCTCATTATTAGTGATAAGAGCTCTTTATATATTCTGGATGCAAACTCCTATATAATAATATGTATATATATAATCCTATATATATAAACTCCTACATAATAATATGTAAATATTTGCAAATATTTTCTCCCATTATGTGGAATGTCTTTCCACTTTCTAACTGGTTATGATATGCAGCCCAAAAGTTTTTATTTTGATGAAGTCTAAAGTATCTATTGTTAGTTTGTCACTTGTGATTTTGGTATCATATCTATACTAGTTTTTACTATAGCTATATCCCCAGAAAGGCACTGCTAAGGCACTTTGTAGTTCTTAGGAGGACTGCTATTGCCTGTAGATTAAAAAGTTCAGTCATTTAAAAAACAAGTAACAACAGTGCAATAGACAGAGAAATCCTCCAAAAATGGTCTAGATGTGCTATCAGCTACTTTTTAACAATCTATAGAAATAAGGGAGAGAACCTATGGGCTTGAAATCCACAGATGATATGCAATATTTATTATCCTATCTAATAAAAGAGTAATATTCAAATTAATCATCACCCCACCATACCCGCAAACCATGCCCACCAGCCAATCAGGAGCAAGTATACAAATTAACCCAACCAAGATGGATGCAGCCACGAAGTGAACAGGAGGCTTGGGTTTCACCGGCAATGGAGGAAGCCAAGCTTTCCACACACCTTGGCCAGCCCAGGCCTCCATTCAAGGCTACAGAGTTTCAATTATATAAGATAAATAAATCCCAACAAAAATGGTGGCAGCCATGGAGCTGAAGAGAACAGAAGGCTTGAGTTGCCCCCAATGATGGAGGAAGCCAAGCTTTCATAGCCCTGGCCTGCCTTGGCCTCCACTCAAGGCTACAGAGTTTCAATTATAGAAGATAAATAAATCCCAACAAAAATGGCTGCAGCCACTGAGCAAGCAGAAGGCTTGGCTCTGCTCAAGGCTACAGAATTTCAATTATAGAAAATAAATAAATCCCATATACTACGGCCTTCGCTTGGGTCATCAGGGGGCATGGCCAGCCTGCAAACCACCACAGGCCCATCACCCAGTCTGCCCCAAGCCCCAGGGGAACCCCAACCCTGATCTGGAACACCCTTCAGGGCAAACCAGCACCTTAAAAAATAGATGATTCTTATGAAGAAATGACTGGCTTTCCTCCTTCATTCCATACTCTAGCCATAAGAAAGTCATTGTAAAAACCTTTATATATAATAAATTTATAAGTAATGTATTTGTTGAGATACAGAAATGGAAAATGACAAAATAAAATGAACTGATTTATCAACTGAAGAATAAACTAGGCAAAAAAAAAAAAAAAGACAGACATAGACATTAGTTTTGTATCACACCATAAGAAGCAATAGGTGGGACTTAAATGTCTTTCCTTTCCTACCATCTCTGCATTCACAAACCCTTCAGTCATTCAACAAATGTTATTTAACACCTACTGTATACAATAGGTATGCAAATTAATAATACATAATCCTTGATTAAGAGTCTGCAATTATTTAAGATCAAGTCAACCTCCTATCCCCTTCATGAAGCCTTCCTAGGGTCCTCCAAATTGGAGTAATCTCCTCTGCTACTTATTTTAGATAGGACTTTATCAACACCTCTACCAGAAAGTTATAACCCTCTACTTTCTGGCATAGTTGTTTATAACATGTCTTGTCCAACACTGAACTATAAACTTTGGTGAGCACGACCTGTGTATAAGTCACCTTTCTGACCACCATATCATCCTGTACCTGAGGACAATACATTTTAGTTGAGTGAATGAAGTTTTTAAAAGATCAAATTTAGAAATGCCAGTAGATTAATATACACCATCTTTCATAAAAAATTACATACATGAACTGTTAGAGCAGGAGCGTATTACCTTAGTCTGGAATAGCAGCTAGTCTAGTTTCCATATAAATGGTTTCTTCTCCTCTTCAGCAGTATGCCAAAAAGGGGTGGCTATATTTTTAGAATAAATCATCGTAAATGAAAGAAACTCAAAAAACTAGAAACAAAACAAAAATATTATGGGGAAGTTGTATTTGAAGGATATCTGAGATTAAAGAGTATTTTTACTTTTTCCTAAAATTTAGAAAAATTTTCCTCCAATCTACATACCATAAAGCAAACAATTAGATACTAAATTGACTATTTCTCATTGACTATGAAATTCCAGAGTCTTCTTTAACCCTTCCCTGTCCTTCATCTAATTAATTTATATATTCAATCACCTATATAAAATCATTTAAATAATTTTTCCCAGTTTTAGAGATGAATAAATTTCTTTTGTTATTATTTACGCCTTATATTAGGATGGCACATTTATCACCATTAATAAACCAACATTCATATATTATTTTTAAGTTAAATCCAAATTTTATTCACATTTCCTTAGTTTTAACCTAATGTCTGTTTTCTATTCCAGGATCCATCCAAGATACCACATTACATCTTGTAGTCATATCTCCTTAGGCTCTTCTTTGCTGTAACTATTTTTTAGATTTTCCTTTTTGGAAATATCTTGACAGCTTTGAAGAATATTGGTCAGGTATCTTGTAGACTGTCTCTCAGTTGCAATTTGTCTGAGGCCTTCCTCATGATTAATCTGGGTTATGGGTTTTGAGAGGAAGATGACAAGAAGTACAGTGCCATTCCCAGCACATGACATCAAGAATGCAAGTTATGAATATCACTTGTCACTACCGACATCAATTTTCATCATTTGGCAAAGGTAATGTTTGTCAGTTTCTCCACAATAAAGTCACTCTCCCAACACCTTTCCACACTGCACCCTTTGGAAGGAAGTTACTATGCGCAGTGCATACTTAAGAAGTAGGGATTTATGTTCGACCTCCTTAGAGTAACTACATAAATTATTTTGGAATTCTGCATGGGAGATTTGTCTGTTCATTCCCATGAGGCTCATCATGACACAGCTGCCAGCTTGGAAATCCAGTCACTTTCCTTTGCTTCTCATAGCTTCTTGCTTCTCATCTCTTTTCCCTCACTTTCATTGTCCTGGGATTGTACCTCTAATAAAGCTTCACTTAATTTCTGTCCTAAGCTCTGGTTTCTAGACAAGTCAGGCTAAAAATCAACGAGGCCAAGAAGAAGTAAAGGAAAAAACTTTGGATTAGTAATTGAGACACATTGATTCTAATCTTGCTATAACAGATTCTATTAATTAGCTATGAATATTCTGAAATCTGTAAAATCGGGGTAAGAGTTAGAGGAAGATAGATTAGTACAAATGACTGCAGGGCTGTGTCCAGCTCCAATGTTTTATGATCCTCAGGAATTATTAGTATACAAACCAATGCTTCAAATAACCTATTAGAACATGGGTCAATGGGAAAATCATGGAGTCCTATTATATCCCAATTCATTTGACCAAAGCAATAGTTTGGATCAGCCTTACGTAATATAACTATTACTGAATCATGGGCAAAATTCTCTTGGCTCTAAAACAGGATCATTTTCATTACTATCAGCAGCCAGTGTTATTTGATATGTGACAGGATATTTTGCAACTGAACCAAATATCTCAAATTCAATAAAACCAGGCCACGGATGGACTAATGAGAGTTATAAGACCATATCTGTTCTGTGGAAAAAGAATAAGGGTATTTTTAAAAATCAGTACTATCAAATGAAAGAAACCTGTCACAAAAGACCACATATGGTATGACTCCATTTATATGAAATGTCCAGCACTGGCTAATCTAGAGAGACAGAAAGCAGACTCGTGATTGCCTAGAACTGGGAGTTAGGGAAATGGAAAGTGACTGCTATGGGCACGGGGTTTCTTTTGGGGATAATAAAAACATTCTAAAATTAGATTATGGCAATAGTTGCACAACTATGTGAATATACTAATAAACACTGAATTGTATACTTTAAAAGTACAATATGTGAATCATGTACAGTACTTTAAATAAATGTTATGTGAATTATATCTCAATAAAGCTATTTAAAAAGTAATGGGGCTGTTTTATTGTGGGGAGTAAATTGGCTCAGACAAAAATATGTGAGAAACAAATCAGCATCTTCCTCTAAGGAAAGATAATTGTAAAAGAACTTCTGTCTTTCAAAAAGGCTCTGGAAGAGGATGAACACAGTAACTTCATCTTGACAGTTTTGAGGAATGTTGATTTATGTTTGACACTAAATTCTCCCAAGTAGCAAAGAGCCAGACTTTTTTTTTTTTAATTCTCACCCAAGGATATGTTTTTATTGATTTTTAGAGAAAGAGGGAAAGAGAGAGAGAGAGAGAGAGAGAGAGAGAGAGATTGATTGATTGGTTGCCTGTGGTATGCTCCCCAAATGGGAATCAAACTTGCAAACTAGGTATGTGCCCTGACTGGGAATTGAATCAGCCACCTTTTGGTGTCCGATGACACTCCAACCACCTGGCCAGGGCAAAGAGCCAGACCCTTTGGGGACAGACTACAGAAAGAAGATGGGAATTTTTGCAATTGGCAGAGGAGTTTCTTTTAAAAAATATATATTTTATTGATTTTTTACAGAGAGGAAAGGAGAGGGATAGAGAGTTAGAAACATCGATGAGAGAGAGAGACATCAATCAGCTGCCTCCTGCACGCCCCCACTGGAATGTGCCCGCAACCAAGATACATGCCCCCGAACGGAATCGAATCTGGAACCTTTCAGTCTGCAGCCCGATGTTCTATCCACTGAGCCAAACTGGTTCAGCTGGCAGAGGAGTTTTGATGTGAGACATGTGCAAGGGACCCTCAACAAGCATCAGTCACAGACTACACAAGAGACCTGAGGGAATGGGTTGGTTATTCAATCCAACAGAATATTATTTACAAGGTACCGCTTTAACATGTTTTATCTTCCTGATGGAGAGTATAGTCTTAGTCACCGGTGACTGATATGGCACTTAACATGTTAACAGCAGTAGTAAAAAGAGGACTACACAAATGCTATGAATAGATTCTCACTCCTTCCTCTACTTCACAGAAGCTGTAGTCTCAAAAGTGGAACATGCACACTGCAAGGCCAGGTGAATAAACGCTTTGACAGAGTCTGAATAGGTCCTAGAAGAATAAAGGAAGGCTTCATAAAACAGATGGTATTTTCTCTGGACCACAAACATTTGAGACTATCAATTCAATTAAATGCTGCCCTATTCTAAAAAATCAAGCAAATAATAAGAACCAAAGAGAATAAATACAAACACTAAATTATTCTATCTTATTTAAAAGACATACCCTTAGCATGAGTCACTACACTTCAGGAGAGGTAGAATAATACGTCATTTATATGAAGACAAGTGTCCTGACATATCCTTGGCTTCAAATTCAGAAACACTTTTTTCTTAAGGTATTTTAAGGTTCAGAGTTAGCCCCTGAACATTTTGCTATAAGAACAGCCAAGAGCTGAAGGCTGATCAGATGGCTATTTGTAGGAAAAACCTTCCTCTGAATTGCTGACAATGTCTATGAGGACAATGGAGAAGAGAAAAGAGAAGAAAAAGATAAGGGAAAGGGAGAGAGCTGTTGGACAGCAACAGAAACTAGAAGCAGAAGCAGCGATTGGAAACAATGACAGGAAAGGTGGCAAGGTTGCAAGTGGTAGAAAGAAAGCCAATTACAAAAGAGGGAGAAAAGAAACTCATTTGACAGTCTAAGCCAACAAAGGGTTAGAAGCTCAACCTCCCCTCCCCCCCTCCCCTAAACACACACACACAAAACAAAACCAGCCCTTTAAGGCAGAGGAGAAAGAGAAAGGGAAGAGCGCCTAGGGATATAGGCGTCTACCCAGAAGCCTGTCAACTTGCAGTTGAAGGGACGCTGGGAGAAGGGGCTGATCATAGTGCAAAGCTATAACCAGTCATGAGCTGCATGACATTTCAGTTAAAAGAGGACCACATATATGACAATGGTCCTATAAGCTTATAATGGAGCTGAAAAATTTCTAATGTGATGTCATAGCTTTCATAAGATTGTAGCACAACATGCTACATGTTTGTGGTGATGGTAGTGTCAACATACCTACTGTAGGATCCAAGCTAGTGGCAGATGTTAGTTACACTCACCTCCTCCCAGGATCAAACTGGAATTACGAGTGGAATGAAAATATAGAGCGAGCAACCTGACTAGCTGAAAAACTTAAGACTAGCTGAAGAAAAGTCTTATATCAAAGATATACAAAAGACGACACATTGAAATTCGTAGGAAGGGTGGAGACGTGAAAAGGGCTGGCCCCACTCCCAAGGGTAGTAGCTGAGATTCTGGAGGGCTATCTCAGCCATGGAGGTTCCTCCTGAAGAAGTGTGGGGTCTCCACCCTAAGCCAGGCTCCCCAACCCAGAGCACCAGAGCCGTGAAGAGGCACGCACACATAACACCTGTGAAAATCAGGGGGAATTCTACCCATCAGGGAGAGATGGGAGTCTGCTAGACACACACTCTTAAAGGGCCAATGCACAAAATCTCATTCACAGCCACTCACCATGGGCTCTGGTGGTGGGAGGGCAGAGTGGACTACAATTGTGTGAAGAGAGACGGAGGTTTGTAACTACAAACCTGTGGTGAGAATCTTTTCCAGACTCCAGACACCCACTTTCTGGGGTGTAGTACTCCCTTCCATACAGCATCAGCCTGGGAAAATTCAATTGCTCCAATCCTCTGGACTCCCTCTGGCCCCACCCTGCGGAGCTATGCCTTGCTAAGGAGTCAGCTGCCTGGGCCAAGGCAGACAAAGGGCATGTCAGTGACTGAGTTGTGTCGCATTGGGGCAGGGACCTTTCCCCCAACTTTCCTGTGAACCTGACTAATGCCCCACCATGGGAGATCCCCTAGATTGACCCTTACCGCTCCCAACAGCTCCACCCTCCCAGACTAGTGCCTTCTATGATTTTGCCTTTTCTCGAATTTCATATAAATTGAATAGTACAGTATATGGTCCTTTGTTTCTGGCTTCTTTCACTTAGCATAATGCCTTTGCAATTCATCTATACTGTTGCCCTATAAGAAGTCTCTTATTACTAAGTAGTATTCCATTACATGAATATGCCACAGTTCACCTGCTGATTAACAACCACTTAGGATATTTCCACTTCAGAGCTATCATGAATAAAGCTGCTATTAACATCTGCGCATATCTTTATGTGGACATATGTTAAGAGTGAAACTACAGAGTCATAGTCTTAGTGTATGTTTAACTTTATAAGAAACAGACTGTTTTCCAAAGTAGATGTACCATACTGCATTCCTGCCAGTAATATATGATAATTATACTGTTTCCAGATTCTCAACATTTGATATCATAAATCTTTAATTATTGCCATTTTAGTTGATATGCAGTGTATGCCATTGTCATTTTAATTTGCATTTATCTGATGACTAATGATGTTGAGCATCTTTTCAAGTGGTTATTGGCCATTTGTATATTTTCAATGGATGAAGTGTTTAAATCTTCTGTTTTAAAAATGGAGTTATATGTCTTAATGATTTTGACATTTAGATATTCTGGATATAATAGGTCCTTTATCAAGCATGCGTTTTGCAAATTTTTCTCTACCCATGATTTGTCTTTTCACTTTTTCTTCCTGCTCCTCCTCCTCCTCCTTTTAGAAATGGTAAAGATTTGTTCAAGGGTCTTTTTAAAAAAATATGTTTTTATTGATTTTTAGAAAGAGAGGAAGGGAGAGGGGTAGAGAGATAAACACATTGATGAGAAACATCATTGATCAGTTGCATGGGTGCTCCCTATTAGGGATTAAGCAAGCAACCTGGGCATGTGTCCTGGCCACAAATCAAACTGGTTCCTGAGCTGACACTCAACCACTGAGCCATACTTGCTGGGCAAGGGTCTTAAGAATTTGAAAACTTTGAACACAGTTAAGCAAAAACCCATAAGTGTTCAATGAACAAAAATAAGTAAATTTTTTTATAGTTGAAAGTACATTCCTGGGAGTAATCTGTGCTGCATTCTTAGCATTAGGATTGGTCCAGAATGGTTATCATTCAGATGTCAGGCAGACTGGATGATGGATGTCAGGTAGTCCAGAAGATGGCACCAGGAGGTCTGGTCATGTTCAATGGTCTGGATAGTAGATATCAGGTTAAATGTATATGTGAATCCTTCATGGAGTACTCAATCAGGTGGTCTGGAGATGAGTCCTTCAGGAAGTTATCAGAGGGTTATCTGTAGGTCTAGGTGTATATCCAGGCATTGACACAGGACAGGAAAGTTCAAAAATGTTCCAAGGACAGTTAGAAAGAGAACAGTCAGTGTCTTCCTTCATGGCTCAGCCTTCATAATGTTAATAATTGTTTTATTGTTAATAATTTTAGCAGCTTGGCTAAAGTGACTCCATTTTATATATTCCCTATCTTCGCTTTTTCCCTAGACCATATGTGAGGTACCCAATGAAGTGTCAGTACAGCACTAATTGCCATACATAATAATCACATTTAATATCAAATCTTTCATTTTCTTAATGTGTCGTGACCCACAGGTTGAGAACCGCTGGTCTAGAAGTTTTAACTCCTACACTTAGGTCTATGGTCCATTTTAAGCCAATTTTTGTATAAGTAGATAAAGGTTGAAGTTTTATACAATGCCCAAAAATATCCAATTTTTCCTTGCTCTCTTTGTTGAAAATAACTATGATTTGGATCCATTTCTGGACTCTATTTTGTTCCACTGATGTACATATCTATTTATCCTTAGGCTAAAACCATACCTTCTTGATTAAGGGTATCTTTATTTTAGATTTTAAAAGCAAGTCTGTAAACCACCACCTCTGTTGCTCTTTTTCAAAACTGTTTTGGCTATTCCAGGTTCTGTGTATTTTTAGTATTAGTTTGTCAGATTCTTTATCAAAAAGCCATTTATGAAGAGTTTGTATAGAACTGTAAAAATTATCAATATATTTATCTAAAACTAGTTTCTTTTGGTTTCAAGGTTTTTAACTATCAGTTAAATTTCTTTACCAGATATAGGGCTATTCTAGTTATCTATTTCTGCCTGAATGAGATTTGGTTGCTAATGTTTTTCAAGAAATGTGTCATCTAAGTTGTCAAACTCATTGGCATAAAATGCAACTGTGAAGATGATCATGAGCAATTTTATTAAAGTAGTAAAAATAGTAACTTACAAAAATAAAAAAATAGTAACTTCACTTTGAAATAAATACATCTTCAGAATAATAACAGAAACAGATGCAATTAAGAACATGATTAAAGTATATGAGTATGCCAAGAATAATTATTTGTTATTTTTCAAATAATCAATGTAAAGATATTTAAAATTTTGATTTAATGTACATATGTATATGTTTATGAAAAATTATTTTTGTGAAATGGTTTTTTAACAGGCTACTTTATAGTTTATCTGTGTAATAAAACCACCTTTTAGTCAAGAAGTATTTTTCAAATTATATATTTTATTCTTTAGATGCCACATGAGTAAGATCATGCGTCCCTTGTCTTTCTCTGACTGGCTTATTTTGCTTAGCAAAATACTCTCCAGGTCCCTCCATGCTGTCTCAAAGGGTAAGAGATTCTTCTTTTTTACTGCTGCATAGTATTCCATGGCGTAAATGTACCACATCCTTTTTATCCACTCATTTACTGATGGGCACATGGGCTGTTTCCAGATGTTAGCTATTGCAAATAGTGCTGCCTTGAATATAAAGGTGCTTATATTCTTTCTGATTGGTGTTTTGAGTTTCTTAGGATATATTCCTAAAAGAGTACCATTGGGTCAAATGGAAGTTCCATATTTAATATTTTTGAGAAAACTCCATACTGTTTTCCACAGTGGCTGCACCAGTCTACATTCCCACTAGCAGTGCACTAGGGTTCTCTTTTCTCCACATCCTCACCAGCACGTTTGTTGATTTATTGATGGTAGCCATTCCCGCAGGTGTGAATTGATACCTCATTATGGTTTTAATTTGCATCTCTCTGATGATTTGGGACTTGGAGCATTTTTTCATATGTCTCTTGACCATCTGTATTGCCCATTTTTTTTATTGGATTGTTTGTCTTCCTTTTGTTAAGTTGTATAAGTTCCTTATATATTTAGAATATTAACCCTTATCCAATGTATCACTGGCAAATATACTCAGAAAACTATAGAACATTGAAAAAGAGATACAGGATGATATAAACAAATGGAAGAATACACCATGTTCATGGACTGGAGAATTAATATCATTAAAATGTCCATACTACCAAAACAATCTATAGATTCAATACAATTCCTATTAAAATACCAATGACATACTTCACAAAGCTAGAATATATACTAAAAAAATTTATATGGAACCATAAAAGACCCCAAATAGCCACAGTAATCTTGAGAAAGAAGAACAAAATTGGAGAGATCACAATACCAGATATCAAGTTATACTATAAAGCCAATGAAATCTGGTACTGGCACAAGAACAGGCATATAGGTCAATGGAACAGAACAGAGACCCCAGAAATTGACCCAGGCCATTATGCTCAATTAATATTGACAAAGGAGGCAAGACCATACCATGGAGTAAAGATAGTCTCTTCAATAAATAGTATTGGGAAAATTGGACAGGTATAATTTCAAATAAAACAAGCATATTTTACCTCTTCCCTCAATCTTAATCTTTTTCCAGAGTTAATCATAGTTAATTGCTTGGCGTATAGCATTCCAAAACTTTTCTATTCAACTTCTATATGTTAATTTGCTCTTAAGAGAGAGAATACTGGACCTATTTCAGGGGCTTGCTCTTTTAAAAAATATTTTTATTCATTTCAGAGAGGAAGGGAGAGGAAGAGAGAGATTGAAACATCAATGATAAGAGAGAATCATCAATCAGCTTCCTCCTGTATGCCCCTTACTGGAGATCAAGCCCACAATCGTGACATATGCCCTAATCAGAAATTGAACTGTGACTTCTTGGTTCATAGGTTGATACTTAACTACTAAGCCACACTGGCTGGGTTGGGCCTTGCTCTTTCTACTTAACATTATATCATGAACATCTTCCCTGATCATATTTAATATAATTCATTCGTTTTATTAGCTACATGGTATTCCACTGCAAGGAAACTCAGTTTTTAATATATTAAAAACATTTTTTAAAAATATATTTTATTGATTTTTTACAGAGGAAGGGAGAGGAGTAGAGAGTTAGAAACATCAATGAGAGAGAGACATCGATCAGCCACCTCGTGCACACCCACTACTGGGGATGTGCCCGCAACCAAGATACATGCCCTTGACCGGAATTGAACCTGGGACCCCTCAGTCCACAGGCCAAAGCTCTATCCACTGAGCCAAATCAGTTTCAGCTTTTTTCTCATTTTTTAAAAAAATAAATATTTATTGTTCAGATGATTATAGTTGTTCCTCTTTTTTTTTCCCTACCATACCTCCCCTCCACCTGGTTCCCACTCCACCCCCTGTCCTTACTTTCCTCCCATTGTCCTCACCATAGGTGTTAGGACTTTTGTCCAATCTCTTCCTGCACCTCCTACATCCCCTTCCCCCAGAGAATTGTCAGTTCACTCCCTTTCTATGCCCTTGATTCTATTATATTCACCAGTTTATTCAGTTCATCAGATTTTTTATTCATTTTTTAGTTTCACTTGTTGATAGATATGTATTTGTTGTCACTTCGTTGTTCATAATTTTTATCTTTACCTTTTTCTTTTTCATCCTCTTCTTAAAGAATAACCTTTAGCATTTCATATAATACAGGTTTGGTGGTGATGAACTCCTTTAGCTTTTTCTTATCTGTGAAGCTCTTTATCTGATCTTCAATTCTAAATGACAGCTTTGCTGGGTAAAGTAATCTTGGTTCTAGGTTCCTGCTATTCATCACTTCGTATATTTCTTGCCACTCTCTTCTGGTTTCCATCATTTCTGTTGAGAAATCAGCTGACAGTTGTACTCCCTTGTGGGTAACTTTTTCTCTTGCTGCTTTTAATATTCTTTGTCTTTTGCTCTTGGCATTTTAATTATGATATGTCTTGGTGTGGTCCTCTTTGGATTCCTTTTGTTTGAGGTTCTGTGTGCTTCCTGGACTTGTAAATCTATTTCTTTCACCAGATAGTGAAAGTTTTCTGTCATTATTTCTTCATATACGTTTTCAATATCTTGCTCTCTCTCTTCTGGCACCCCTATAAATCGGACGTTGGTATGCTTGAAGTTGTCCCAGAGGGTCCTTGCACTATCTTCATATTTTTGGATTCTTTTTTCTTTTCCAGTTGGGGTTTTTGCTTCTTCATATTTCAAATCTCTGACTTAATTCTTGGAATCCTCTAGTCTGCTGTTGGATCTCTGTATATTATTCTTTATTTCAGAAAGTGTATGCTTAATTTCTAGTTGCCCCTTTTTCATATTCATGCCCTCACGTTCTGTCTCGATGCCAGACAGTCTAGTTTCTCCCTTTATGAGTCTGGGTCCCCAGAGTCTCGCCCAGAACTGGAGTTCAGAGCAGTAGGGAGCTTGTGTCTCCCTCCTGATTTAAAAAGAATACAGTATACTCAGTTTCCAGCCCTTTCTCACACGTATCTGTACTTCCGCACTTCACTTCTAAACTTCCTACCAGACTCCATGTGCTTTTTTCTTTCCTTCTAGTTGTAGAATTTCCACTCAGCCAGCCTTTCCCATGGTTCTAGATGATATCTGTTTTGACTTTTAGTTGTAGTTTCGATATGGTTGTGCTCAGCAGAAAATTTAGGTGCTTACCTATGCTGCCATCTTGATTGTTCATTTTTTTTCTTTTTTAAAAATTGATGAGAGAGAGAGAGAGAGAGAGACATCGATGTGTGAGAGAAACATCGAATGGTTGCCTCCCATCTGTACCCTAATTGGGGTTCGAACCTGCAATCTGGGTATGTGCTCTGACTAGGACTTGAACCTGTGACCTTTCAGTGTACAGGACCACGCTCCAACTGAGCCACCGTGGCCAGAGCTCATAATGTATTTTAAACTAGCGGTAGAAACTTGGAGAGGACTCTTATCTGAAGATAAAGCAAAAGTTCCTTAGGAAGTCTTCTAAATTATAGTTATTTTTCTTCATCTAATAAATTTGATGATGAAAGAAAACCTGAAAGTTGCCATTACATTTCCCTTTAGAGGTTCATAAATAGATAAATAACTTAGAATAAAAATAAAAATAAAATCCTACTGAAATAATAAACAGAAAACACACTGTAAACTTATACTAGTTCCTTTCAAATGCAACTTTAAAAAAAATAAAAATAAACTATTTGGGGTATTCACATAACAAATCTATTTAAGCCTCAGAATTTAAAGATCACTGATAATAAAAAGTATGTAATGGCTGTACCCAGGATGCTCTGGAAATTATTTTTGAATCCCAACACCATTATCATTAAGGGACACCAGCTGTGGGCTCATAGTAAACATAAATAGGATGTCACTGCACATATGCCATGTGCACAGCTTGGCTCTAATTAGCATCACTGTGAACCCACATTTATTGAGGAAGATGGTGTAGTGGTTGGGAGCACAGACCCTGGAGTCAGACTGCCTGGGTTCCAGTCTTGGCTGTAATGTGTGACCTTGAGCAAATTATAGAGGCCTAATTTTCTCCTTTGAAAAGAGAGAAAAAAAATCTCACAAACTTGCTATGGCAATTAAAAGAAATAATGAATATACAGTATTTAGAAAGGTATCAAACTCTTAGTAAGCATTCACTAAATACTGGGGATTATCATTATTATTGAATAATTACAGGGCTAAAAAAGTTCTACTAGGGTTAAAGGTTCCAAAAAATACTGTGCTGTTTCCTGGCTTTTAATAGTTTACAATTTAGAAATAAATTTGAAAATCCCAAATTGAAAAATAAAATAATAAAAAGTACCACATTTCTAGTCAGATCTAAAAATGAGAACAAAATCACTTCTTAGTCACCCTACCCAAAAGGTAATTATTTACTCAATTTATCTTAGAATACCTAAGTTTTAATAGCACTATGCATATAAGGGATATATGAAAACAACCTGGTAGGTAGGCTAACCTAAAATTTTTTAATAGAAAAATTTGAGATTGGGTTTATCCTTGAGCATACATTGATTCTGGTCATGAAATTAATTTCATGATCTAGCTATCCATTAAGAGTTGCTTACAGAGGAAGCTGAAAGACCTCCAATTAAAAGCATATAAAATGACCCATATTTTGTAGGCACTATTTTTGAATTTTAATTTATTTTTTTATTTTTATTTTCTTATTTTTTAATTTAATAAATCTTTATTGTTCAGATTATTACAATTGTTCCTTTTTTTCTCCCCCAAAGCTCCTCTCTACCCAGTTCCAACCTCATTCTCTGTCCTTACCTCCCCCCACAATGTCTTCATCCATAGGTGTATTATGGATCCAGTCTCTTCCCACACCCCCATATCCCTTTCCCCCCAAGAATTGTCAGTCCACTCCCTTTCTATGCCCCTGATTCTGTTATATTCATCAGTTTATTCGGTTCATCAGATTTTTTATTCACTTGATTTTTATATTCACTTGTTGATAGATATGTATTTGTTGTTCATAATTTTTATCTTTACCTTTTTCTTCTTCTTAAAGAATATATTTCAGATAATACTGGTATGGTGGTAATGAATTCCTTTAGCTTTTTCTTATCTGTGAAGCTCTTTATCTGCCCTTCAATTCTGAATGATAGCTTTGCTGGGTAGAGTAATCTTGGTTGTAGGTTCTTGCTATTCATCACGTTGAATATTTCCTGCCACTCCCATCTGGCCTGCATAATTTCTGTTGAAAAATCATCTGACAATCATATGGGTGCTCCCTTGTAGGTATTAACTGTTTTTCTCTTGCTGCTTTTAATATTCTCTCTTTGTCTTTTGTTCTTGGCATTTTAATTATGATGTGTCTTGGTGTAGTCCTCTTTGGATTCCTTTTGTTTGGGGTTCTGTGCGCTTCTTGGACTTGTAAGTCTATTTCTTTTACCAGGTAAGGGAATTTTTCAGTCATTATTCAAATAGGTTTTCAGTATCTTGCTCTCTCTCTCTTCTTCTGGCACCCCCACAATTCTGATGTTGGTACACTTGAAGTTGTCCCAGAGGCTCCTTACACTATCTTCAAATTTTTGGATTCCTTCTTCTTTTTGCTTTTCCAGTTGAGTAGTTTTTGCTTCTTTGTATTTCAGATCTTTGACTTGATTCTTGTAGTCCTCTGGTCTGCTATTAGGTCACTGTATAATATTTTTTATTTCACTCAGTGCATGTTTAATTTCTAGTTGGTCCTTTTTCATATCCTCGAGGGTCTCATTAAATTTATTGGCCTTTTCTAGGAAATTCTTGAAAAACCTTATAACTGTGGTTTTGAACTTTATATCCAGTCATTTGCTTTCCTCCATTTTTTTTTCACTTGTGATCTGTATCTTTGTCTCCACATTTTCACTGCTTCCCTGAGTTGGTAGAGCAGTTTTGTGTGCTAGGTGTCCTATAGGGCCCAGTGGCTCAGCCTCCCGCAATTTCCTGAGGTGGACACTTTTGGTGCACCCCTTTGTGGACTGTGTGTACAGCCTTGTTGTAGTTAAGTATTGATTGTTGTTGGTATCACTGGGGGGAATTGACCTCCAGGCCAATTGGCTGTGGGGTTCAACTTTGTCTGCGCTGGGAGAACTTCTGTGCTAGAGACATCCTTATGAGACAAGACTTGCAAAACTGCAAAAGCCTCTGTGCTCAGCTTGGATGGAGTGGAGTCTCAGGGTAGAGCAGACAAGACAGCCCTGGCTTCCTGTCAGCCCTTCTCTACGAGGCCCCTGGGTCTCAGTATCCCTTGGTAGTTGCTGCAAGCACCTCTCAGGGAAAGCCGCCTTTGAGTTTTACCCGCTCTCAGACAGTTCAGTTTCTCCTCAGATGAATCTGAGTTCCCAGAAACTCGCCCAGAATTGGAGTTCAGCGCAGACAGAAGCTTCCATCTCCCTTCCACTTTAGAAAACCAGCTGTGCACTCAGCCACCTGTGCATTCAGAAGTCAGTCCTCTCTGCATGCACTTGCCTCCGGACCTCTGCCTTCCACAGGTCCCTTGAGTCTCAGTGTGCTTTTTCTTTTCCTGACAGTCCAGATTCCCTCAGAATGGGTCTGGGTTCCCAGAGTCTTGCCCAGGACTGGAATTCAGCGCAGTCGGGAGCTTCTGACTCCCTTCCACTTGAGGAAGCTAGCCATGCACTCAGCTGCCTGATCTCTCTGCATGTGCATGTCTCCCATATCTCAGCCTTTTGCAGCTCCTCTGAGTCCCAATGTGCTTCCCTCTTTTTTTCCAGTTGTAGAATTTTCACTCAGCCAGCTTTCCTGTGGTTCTGAAAGGTGTCCATTTTGTCTTTTAGTTGTAGTTTTGATATTGTTGTGCAAGGCATCAGTTTAGGTGTTTACCTATGCCACCATCTTGGTTTCCATCTCAATATTTTTGAATTTTAAAAGTCATCCTATTTGCAGTATTTTACAAAGTTCCTACAACTCACTATTTCCTTTCTCTGTAACTAGCAGGTGAACAGGACATCCTTCATAATAATTCTAAGGCCTTCATTCAGAACAAATAATACTACTTCTCATAGAACGTGACTCTATATTATTTTATTCAATTGGTTCCACTTTTCTTTTACCCTTAGTGTTTTGAAAACAAAGAGCAGATCTGCTACGCACTGAATAGTTTTAAAAGACAAAACTGACATTCAGAAAAATGATGTTTTGAACGTGTGCTTTGATTTATTGTAAAGCTAAAGCGTAAATTACCTACTCAGCTTCACCAGGCTCTGTCTAACTCATATTTTCTGCCTTTTCCAGATTTCTCTCTAGGGATGCTGTGCCATTCAAATCAAATCAAGAAATACTTAGTACTTATTAGATCTAAAGCCCTATGCGGTTGCTAGAGAGAATTCAGAGATGGACAAACTACTTGTCTCTGCCTTCACAGAGCTTACAATCTATTTTTAAAAGCTAAAATACAAGGCAGAATAATATGGGCCTCATAGAAGTTTGCAATGTGATGGAGATTTAAAGATTGGAGAGTGCCCTCTGGTGGAAGGGTGAGGAGATGGTGAAAAGAGATTTCAAGAGATTTTTGAGTTAAAACAGAATTTCCATAGGAAGAGACTAAGGAAGACATATGTTCTGGGGAGCAGCATTAGACAGGAAACTAGGGGATGTGTTCCAGGAAGAGTAGTTGTCCAAATATGACAGATTTGAGAGAACATGTTACAAAGAATTTTGAATATTTGGCTGGGGAGTCCTATAGATAACTCAGTATTAAATGAGTCATCAAAACTATTGGGGAAGGAGAGTTAGGTGATCAGAATTTCATTTTCGGAAGATTTATTTGATGGAAAGTGTGCAAAATGGAATCAAAGTGGGAGACTGGTACCTTGGAGACCACTAAGAAGGCTACTGCAATATTTTAGATGAAACAAAACAGCTCAGATTAAAAGCAAGGGGAATAAGTCAAAGAGGTTGGGGAACCTTTTTTCTGCTCAATGGTTAAAACATCAGCCCAAGCATAGAAGGGTCTCGGGTCGATTTCCAGTCAAGAGCATATAAATAGCTTGCAGGTTCATTTCCCAGGCCCAGTCGGGGCACATTCAGAAAGCAACCCATAGATGTGTCTCTGTGTCTCTAACATTGATGTTTCTCCCTCCCTTCTCCCCTCCCACTCTCTTTCCCTCCCCGCCTTCCCTCCCTCCCACTTTCTCTCTCTCTCAGATATATATATATATAAATATATATATACTATATGTATATATCAATGGAAAAAATATCCTCACGAAAAAAATATCCTCAGGCGAGGATTAACAAAAACAACGACAACAAAATATATATATATATATATATATTAGGACCACCATAATCATATAATCATATATATTTTGAAGAAGGCATTCATATCATTAAAAAAATCTACACATTAATCTTTCAATGAATGTCTTTTTAAAAACCTTTAAAACACATTCATGTGAAATAAATATCGCAGCACAATTCATAATAGCATGATACAATAAATCATTTCCCATTCATTTCTGCCTTTTTCTGCTGCTATTGTAGCCAAAGCAGATCAACCATGCAGTGAACAAATCAAGTATTTCACAATATCTCATTACTATAACTGAAAAATTCAAATGATCTAACTGGGCTTTATATATGTCTAAAATATATTAATTAGAAAGTATTAACCATCCACACAATTTGAAACTTACTGGAAACTATTAAGGTAAGATTAATGTGAGCAAATAACATTCTTCAGTATATTGGTGACTAACTTTGAAAGAAAGCTGGCAAGATCTAAATTTCCATATCAAACTGGACAAAGATTTAACTTGTCTCTTGTCTAATTGTGTTTGTGAGACATGTGGTTGGTAGGGAGAACATCGTGACCTAAATGGAAGAAGAGCTATTCAGATGTAGTGGAAAAGGCAGAGGTATTCATGGTAAATCCTTAGGGGTCCCTCAAAATAGATCTGATTTTACTCTACCCGCTGGAGGGGGTATTAAGAACTTCTTACATATATCACAAAAGTAAATGATCAGATAAGTAACTACAATTTAAAAAAAAACTGTGTAGTAAATCTGATAATTCAATAAATGTAAATATTGATGGTATATGATTAACTTTTCACCTTTTAACCAAAATTATTAAACAGAGCCTAGAAAATGTAAAAATCTGATAATCACAAACAAAGTAAGTATCTTTCCTTTGAATAGAGAATGAAGAAAACTAAGTGATGACATATTAAGTCAGAAAAGTCCTTTATTGGACAGAAAAATATAGATGTAAAATTATTTTTAAAATTTCATTAAAAATAATTATCAAACATCTGCTACAGGAAGTAACTATGCTAGATTTCTTGAAGGTTATGAAGATGAGAAGGACTTATCTAAAAGTTATAATTTATATATACTTAAATAACAAAAAGGTAGCCCCTAAAAATTAAGTAATTATTTATAGCTTGCATATTACATGCATATGTTGTAGATTATGGTAGAAAATCCCCCAAGCTTATCCAGAAAGGAAATGTCTAGAAAAAAAATATCTAAAAATATCTAGATATTTCCTCTAGAAAGGAAATATCTTTTCCAAATCCTATATTCTGTAAACTTTCTATTCCCCTAAAGGCATAAGGAATACATTTAGCCCTATATTGGCTTAAAATATCAAACCCTGCCATTTACCCTAAACTCAGATGAGTTGAAGAGGATTATCTCAAAAGGAGATTTTGTATAAAAATGTCAGAGCATTTCCTATAAAATATTTCAAAGATCTCAAGTAAAAGTATGTCACTCTCGTAAAATTCATATGGAATCTCAAGGGACCCTAAATAGGTAAAACATTTTCAAAAAGAACTAAGTTGCCCAGGCCTTTTTTGCTCAGTGGTTAGAGCACTTGCCCACAGACCAAAAGGTCTTGGGTTCGATCCCCAGTCAAGGGCATGTACCTTGGCTGCAGGCTCAATGCCCTGTCCCGATACTGAGCCCCAGTCAGGTTGAGTGTGGGGGCAACCAATCGCTGTGTGTCTCTCACCTTTCTCTCTCTCTCTCTCTCTCTCTCTCTCTCTCTCTCTGTTTTTCTCTCTCTCTGTCTCTCTTTCTCTCTCCTTCTTCCTCCCCTCAACTCTCTCTAAAAAAAGAAAAAAAATCAATGGAAAAAATATCCTCAGGTGAGGATTAAAAAAAAAAAGAAGAAGAAGAAAGTTGAAAGTTCCACATTTCCAGATTTCAAAACTTATTACAAAGCTACATTCAAAAACAGTTTGATACTGGCACAAAGATAGACATATAGACCACTAGAATTGAATAAAGAGCTCAGAAATAAATCCTCACATAAGTGGTAAAATGATTTACAATAAGGGTGCCAAGACCATTCAATGAGAATTTTCATAATATGGTAATGGGATATTCACATTCAAAAAATGAAAATGGACCACTACCTTACACCATATATAAAAATAAGTCAAAATGGGCCATATACCTAAATATAGTAGCTACAACTATAAAACTCTTAGAAGAAAACAAAGGGAAAAGCTTAATGACATTGTATTTGGCAATAATTTCTTGATTATGATGCCAAAAGCACAGGCAACATATGAAAAAATAGGTGAATTTGACTTCATCAAAATTTAAAACATTTGTGCATCAAAGGACACTGAACAGGTTGACAAGTTAATCCACAGAATGGGAAAAATACTTGCAAATCATATATCTGATAAGGGATTATTATTATTTTTTAAATATGTTTTATTTATTTTTTCAAAGAGAGGAAGAGAGAGGGATAGAGAGTTAGAAACATCGATGAAAGAGAAACATCAATCAGCTGCCTCCTGCACACACCCTACTGGGGATGTGCCCGCAACCAAGGTACATGCCCTTGACTGGAATCGAACCTGGGATCTTTCAGTCCGCAGACTGACTCTCTATCCACTGAGCCAAACAAGTTTTGGCAAGGGATTATTATTGAAATATATAAAGAACTCCTACAACTCAACAACAAAAAATAACCCTACTAAAAAATGGACAATGGGCTTGAATAGACATATTTTCAAAGAAAAGAGACAGCCAACATGCACATGGAAAGATACTCAGCAGCATTAATCATTAGGAAAATGCAAATCAAAACCACAAAAAGGTATCATTTTATACCTTTATGAAGTGACTACTGTTCATATATAAGAAAAAAAAAAGTAGTGGTGAAAATCTGAAGAAATTGGATTCCTTATACCAGTGATAGGGAAATGTAAAATGAGGCAGCCACTATGGAAAATGATATAGTGGTCTCTCAAAAGTAAGTACACACAGAATGAACATATGATCCAGCAATTCCACTTCTGGGTATATATTTAAAAACAACAACAACTAAAAACAGGCACTTGAACAGATATTTTGTACCCATATTCATAGCAGCATTATTCACAACAGACAAAGTGTGGAAACAACCCAAATGTCCATCAACAGATAAATGGATAAACAAAATGTAGTCTATACATACAACGGAGTATTATTCTGCTTTTAAAAGGAAGGTAATTCTGACATAAATGAATCTTGAAATAAGCCAGTCACAAAAACAAATAGTGAATGATTCCACCACTTATGTAAGTACTTGGGGTAGCCAAAATCATAGAGACAGAAAGTAGAACGGTGGTTGCTAGAGGTGGGGGAAAGGACAAATAATTATTGTTTAATGGGTATAGTTTCAATTTTATAAGACGAATAAAGACATAGAGATATAGATGGTAATGATGTTGTACAGCTTTATGAATGTATTTAATACCATTGAACTGTAGACTTTACGATGGTTAAGGTGGTAAAATTTATGTGATGTATATTAAAAAATGGGAATGGAATATTCAATCTGGTCTCCAAAGAGAGGGTAGGACTAGAGATAGACATGTAGGAGTCTTCTGGAATAGGAGTAGGATTTTGTATCACTGCCTGGTATGTTTATTATCTGTGTCCTTGTCTTGTTCTCCATAATATGTTGTCAGCTCATAAAGGACTATGGAATGAATGCCCTACTCCCTATTTGTCCCAGGAAGCTTTAGCATATCGCCTCTAACTATTTTTCAAAATTGAACTGAATCTGAGCACTAGACAAGGAACCCTCAGTCTCTCTACATCTGGTCTGCCTAGACCTAAAATTTTCAGATTTCTTCTAAATACGCACTAATCATTTATAGCTCATTTGTAAATGGAAGGTTAGAGGTTGGTAGCTGGACCATGTCTATGTTTCAGAATTCATTTTACCACATGAACATCATCCAATAAAAAGCACGAGCCAGAACTTTCCTTGTATACCCATCCCCTCCTGAGAATCCTGGAACAGAGTTTCACAGCAGAAAATAAAGCAAAAGTCAAGCAATGCTCCCTATGCAGGAAAAATAGTCCCTCCCTCTCTTTTGGAAAGACTTCAACTAACCCTGTTTTAGTTTGGCTGCTTTGCCTCGTTTCAAAAATATTTCATTATACTCTGTAGCCCTTTCCTTGATGTCCTAGTTAATTACGTTTACATAATATCCTTCTGATTAGCTTTGAACCATTTGCTTTGGATTTTCTCTCCTTCAATTTTCTGCCTTTACTAACTGCTTAAAATTTTCAACTACAAACAAGGGAAAGTATGTTCACTGTTCTATACAACAAAAAGCAAATCCACATTGTGATCTCTTTAAGAGATCATCTGTTCTAGAAAACAAAGAGACTGTTGGGGGGAATCCAGTAATAATAAACACAAAGAACTTACTAGTTATATTCTTTCACATACAAAAATGAACTACAGTCCATTCCTTTACTTATAGTAATACATTCTCATTTATTGACATCCTTTGAGATTCTTTCTCTAGGCTTAGAACTTAGAGGGTTAATTAAAAATTTATTAGTATGAGTTAATTTCTAATAATGGTTATGGTCAAAATTAATGGGTCAGCTGTGCCACAATCTGGCCCATCTGCTGCACATACACAGCCTCAGAGAAAAATGACGAAGGAAAGTGAACCCAAAACGTCAACCCCAATATCTTCAGTCCTTTCATGAGCCAAGAAATGGCAATAGGCTTTGAAATTATTCTGAAACATGCTTTTCCCATGAATTCTTTAATTTTCTTGATATTCTGAGAATAAAACAATTTATTTTCATAAATGGTCATTCTTAAGACTGCTTAAAGTTTCACACAATATTTTCCTTCTTATATTAACTCTCTAAAACAAAGTCCCTTTTCCTCTACTTAGCCCACATCAAAATACGGAGGGAAAAGTGAGTTTCAAGACGATAGCAAATTTCCTTCAAATATACTCTATTCACTAATCAAGAAGTGATTAGCCAAAGAATGCATATGCATAACCCAGAAACACAGATAACAGTCTGGTGATGGCCGGAGGAAATAGGTGCAGGGTCTGGGCAAAGGAGAGGAAAATGGAGACATCTGTAATAGTATCAACAATAAAAATAAAGTGGGGTTTTTTTTTTTGGTGTGTGTGTTCATTTTGAAAAGAAGTCTGCAATAGCAAACCAAACAAATGTATTTTCTAAAAGTCTCTCAGATGAACTTTTCTGGTGGTTGAGATTCCCTGGATCCCATATACCAAACTGTGCTAGGTCAGCCAGGATTCTTGCTTATGGGCCAATAAATTCTTGTCCCTAGAGGGACAAGTGTTTTATCTCTGGTGGTTTTGTCCATAAGTGACAGCCAAATGTGCTGACTTTTCAGAAACAAGCTTTGTACAAATCTCATCCCAGTGTTCTCTTTTTGTTGAAGATTGCCTTGTTTCATATGCCAAGAAACACTGTGCGATGTAAGATTTCCCTAAAAGTTGTTTTAAAAAATCAGTTTCCGCAGACAGTTTGCAGATTTTTTTACCCAAACATATATAATCACTTCCTGAAAGCACAGATGAAGGTCATGTTATGCAGTGATGAGATGTCATGTAAAGGAATACATACATTTCAATTTACAAGCTCACAAACAAGTGTCAGTACTTGGAGGGGAAAAACTCATAGGCTTTGGAATGAAAGCTAAGATATGGAGCACTGGCTAATTGACTAATTCACAAAGATAGCCTCTCCTTGGAACAAGCAAAATTCTCATTATGATAAGCGCTTTGCAGGTAGGCTGAAGGAACAGAGATAAAGTTTAGCAATTAAGTTAGTGTTTTCCCCAGTGAATTCTGACTCCAACAGTGATACCGAAGGGGTGTGATGAAATTATGAAACTAAATTTCACAGGATTTTGTGGCTGAAAACACTTTGTAAATGACTCACTGAAAATGCTCATAATTCATGACAGGCTTTTCAAATACTTTCTGATTATATGCTTTAAAGGACCGGAAGATTAAAATGCCCTTTTACCTTTGGGCCTCAGTGGATGTATATAAATATCACAAGATCGTTCATGAGCCCTAGCCAGTTTGGTTCAGCGGTTAGAGCTTTGGCCCAAGCACCAAAGAGTCGTGGGTTTGATTCCAGTCAAAGGCATGTACCTCAGTTGCAGGCTTAATCCAGGACACAGTGGTTCTCAACCTTTTTTAATGCTGTGACCTTTTTTTTTTTCTTTTTTTAAAATATATTTTATTGATTTTTTTATAGAGAGGAAGGGAGAGAGATAGAAAGTCAGAAACATCGATGAGAGAGAGACATCGATCAGCCGCCTCCTGCACGCCCCACAGAGGAGATGTGCCTGCAAGCAAGGTTCATGCCCCCGACCGGAATCGAACCTGGGACCTTTCAGTCCACAGGCCAACGGCCTATCCACTGAGCCAAACCGGTCTTGGCAATGCTGTGACCTTTTAATACAGTTCCTCATGTTGTGGTAACCCCCAATCATAAAATTATTTTCGTTGCTACTTCATAACTAATTTTGCTACTGTTATGAATCATAATGTAAATATCTGTGTTTTCTGATGCTCTTAGGTTCTACAGCAGCGGTTCTCAACTTGGGGGTCGCGACCCACAGGTTGAAAACTGCTAGCAAGGTCACCTAAGACCATCGGAAAACAGATATTTACATTATGATTCATTAACAGTAGCAAAATTACAGTTATGAAGTAGCAACGAAAATAATTTTAAGATTGGGGGTCACCACAACATGAGGAACTGTATTAAAAGGTCACAGCATTAAGAAAGGTTGAGAACCACTGCGAAACTTAGTGGGTGGGGTGAGAATTAACAACATCAACAAAAGCATTTCATGTGATAACAAAACAGTGAAATGAGAATGATCCTATTATGCAAATTATCCTAATATTCTCTTCAGGATACTATGGGGAAGAATAAGATATGAAATTCCAGAGAAGAGCAGAAGAGTACCTCAAAGATCATTCATTTTAAGAAAGAAAATTTATTTGATAAATCCTCTTAAAATATTCAAAATAAGGACTTAACAGATTTCATTTTTCATGCCATTATTACATGGTTACTAATTGTGTAATATTTTCACACTATGGACCTAAATTTTGGGGACAGAATTACTGTCCACCCACAGTCTGGCACATATATCCTCCCTACTGGCATACTCATAGTCAAGCTTCGACCGACCCCAGGATTTTTCCCAATGTTTTATTTCATTGTTCTTGAGTACTTCACTGTGTTTACTATTGCTGATATTAGAAACCTTGAACACTTTGCTATTTAATGCATTTGTTGTTTGTGTTAAACATTCAAGACACTGAGATAAAAGTGAACCTGAAATAAAACAAAATTGATGGGATCAAACTATGAAAATAATACAGCATTCCAAAACAATGATAAATACAAAGACAGAAAAAACATAAAGACATAGAACACAGTTTAAAAAGCCATTCTATGTCAAATTAATGGTTCATTCAGTTTAATCTCTTCTCTCCGATAGTGGGATCAGGGTAAGTTTTGTGGAAAGGCTTGCTGTTCACACTCTTTAGTCCTCAAAAGATTAGAAAGACATCGTGAGCATACTTCGATTTCATTAATAATACATTAAGGACCTGGTCATAACCTAGTTTTGGATTTTTCAGTATGTCTATCCAATAAGCTATCTGTATTTTCTCTTAACAGTTAAATAATTCAATATGGTTTCTAATCCAGACTTGTGAATAACTGGGTATTTGACCTTGGGCAAAGTGAATGAGTGTTCCCATCTATATAATGAGGAGGCAAAGACAAAATGGTCAAAGAGGTCTCCCACTGCTCTAAAATGTTACAATTTGGCTACCAAATTTTAAGATACGATATCACATATTTAAGTTATTTTATGTTATTCATATCCACTATTCTGCAGGCTGTAGTTAACTTCCTCCACTTTTGCTTTCTCCAAAATTTCAAAGAATCAGTTTCTTGCAATTGAAAGGTCCCTTGAAAATCACTTAACAGAACCCACAGGATGCCTGAATCACTATTATAGAATTCCCTATCAGCACTCATCTTGCTCCTATTTAGATACTATTATTGATAGAGAATTCAGTGAACTCCCAAGGCAGCCCAATTCATTTTCAACAAACTCCAACCGTCAGGAATTATTCTGATATGACTTCAGATATAAATGTTGAAACGAATCTCTCCTTGCCACTTCCTGCCTCTCCCCTCTGGAGCAATCCAACATAGAGCCTAACCCTTTTTTTCCTGCATGATCCACATGACAGGTGCAACACTGAAAGAAGCTATCACACTCCTCCAAGATTCCTCTCTTCTCTAGGATAATTACCCTTTAGAATTTGTTTCTATATCATAGTGTTTAATCCTGTCATGGACTGTTCTCTCAACAAACTCCAGATTTACAAAGCCTGTCTTAAATACATCATGCCACATGGAAACTAACATTTTAGCCATGGGATAATTAAGTGCTAAGAATGGGAGGATTACACCTTCCCTTCTTTCAAAGATCTACATGAACATTTCTATTAACATAACTATGATCATACTAACTTATGAGAGTTATACTTGTAAAAATTTTAATGCATTGTTATCCAATCATATTTTCTCCACCCTATAGTTATAACTGGATTCAGATGGCAGCTGAGATACTCAAACAG
The DNA here is from genome assembly GCA_004026805.1 of Lasiurus borealis. NCBI lineage: Eukaryota > Metazoa > Chordata > Mammalia > Chiroptera > Vespertilionidae > Lasiurus > Lasiurus borealis. Next base: position 8,148 of record PVJN01015781.1, on the reverse strand, counting down.
AAAGATGGACACTACAGGTGTTAGGAGACGGGACTCTTTTTAGCTGTGTGACCTTGGGCAAAACAGCTTCGATTTCCTGTGCCCCAGTTTTCTCATTTCTAAAATGGAGAGAACAGTTGTTCAAATATCTCTCTGAGATATTATAAAGATAAGCAAGTAGAAATATTATTTTCTTAAGTTAAAAGAACTCTAGTAAAACAGGCTAGCAGTGCCTCAAAAGTTTAAACATATGATTTGGCAATTCCACTTCTAGGTATATACTCAAGAAAATGAAAACATATGCCCACACTAAGTTCATGCCAACATTATTTGTAATAGCCAAAAAAGTAGAAACAACTTAAATAGCCATCAACTGATGAATGGATAAACAAAACATGAACTATCCTTACCATAGAATATCCTATATAATAAAGAGATATATGCAAATGGTCGTTCCTCTGTGACGCATAATGATCAACAGCAGGAAGCTGGGCAAGGAGCTACATGCAGCAGAAAGCTATGAGTAGCGGTGGGCCGGGTGGCCAGCTGAGGCACACATTAAGGAGCTACTCACGCACAGATTCATACACAGGGCTACTAGTTATTCTATAAAAGTGAATGAAACATTGATACATACTACACATGGAGAAATGAATCTTACAAACAACATGCTAAGTAAAAAAGCCAGACACAAAAGGCCATATAGTGTATTACTCCATTTACATGAAATGTCCAGAATAGGCAAGTCCATAGAGAAAGAAAATAGACAAGTGTTTGTCAGGCTGAGGGAAGATGAGACTGGGAAAATGATTGAAAATGGGTACAGGAGTTCTTTTTTTTTTTTTTTTTGGAGGTATTACAAATGTTCTAAAATTGATTATGGTAATGTTGGCACAATTATGTGAATATACTAAAAGCTGTTGAAGGGTATACTTTGAATAGGTGAATTGTATGGTATGTGTTATATCTCAGTAAAATTGTTTTTTTAAAGAACTATGAAAGTTGTTTTTAAAAGAACCTTTGTTGTGGGAACACATATTGGTGCAGCCACTACTGAACACAATAGGGAGGTTTTTCAAAATATATTAAAAACATAACTGCTTTATGACACAGGAATTCCACTTCTGGGCATATGCTCGAAGAAACCCAAAACACTAATTCAAAAGAATATATGCACCCCTATGTTCACTGTGGTATTATTTACAATAGCCAAGATTTGGAAGCAACCCAGTGCCCATCAATAGACAAGTGGATAAAAAAGTTGTGGCACATATGTTCAATGGAATAATACTTGGCCATAAAAAATAATAAAATCTTGCCATTTGTGACAGCATGGGTGGACCTAGAGGGTATTATGCTAAGTGAAATAAGTCAGACAGAGAAAAATAGATCCCTAAAGAGCAAACTAAATTAACCTACAGAAACAGATTCATATATTTTGATGGTTGCCAGAGGAGAGGGGCATGGGGAGGAGAGAAGGGGGGCTGGGTAAGAAAAGATGAAGGGATTAAGAAGTACAAATGTGTAGTTACAAAATAGTCATGAGAATGAAAAGTATAGCATAGGGCAGTGGTTGGCAAACTGCTTAGTCAACAGAGCCAAATATCAACAGTACAACGATTAATATTTCTTTTGAGAGCCAAATTTTTTAAACTTAAACTTCTAATGCCACTTCTTCAAAATAGACTCCTCCAGGCCATAGTATTTTCTGGAAGAGCCACACTCAAGGGGCCAAAGAGCAGCATGTGGCTCTAGAGCCGCAGTTTGCCGACCACGGGTATAGGAAATATAGTCAATAATAATGTAATAAGTATGTATGGTGCCAGGTAGGTAATCAATATACTGGGGGAATTACTTGTAAAGAAAAGTGTATGATTGCTTAACTTCTATGCTGCAAAGACCTCTGACACTGTCCCTCAGCAGCATGTGTGTGCGTGTGTGCCTCCATCACACACTTCACTTAAACTAAATTTATAATTTAGGGAACTGCTACTCCAATCCCTATTTTAAACTCTGCTGATCTAAAGTTCAAGCCACTGCAAACTATGCTGAGGACAAGAATCTGAAAGTCTGTGGTATTGGTGTTAGTCACATCAGGGTACAATTTTAGACCCTACTTATGAGCTGCAAGGCCATAAGCAAGTAACTGATCTCTTACAGCCGTGGTCGGCAAACTGCGGCTCTTGAGCCACATGCGACTCTTTGGCCCCTTGAGTATGGCTCTTCCACAAAATACCACGGCTTGGGCGAGTCTATTTTGAAGAAGTGGCATTAGAAGAAGTTTTTAAAAATTTGGCTCTCAAAAGAAATTTTAATCGTCGTACTGTTGATATTTGGCTCTATTGACTAATGAGTTTGCTGACCACTGTCTTAGAGCTTGAGAATGCTCACCTGTAAAATTATCAAAATAATATATATAAAATACCTATTCTGTACTGCTTTCTTTAGATGTCCCATATGTTACCAATTTTAATGTATAGAATAGCTAGATTTTGCATTTTCATGTATAACTGTATTTTAGCATATACAGTATTTAGCAATTCCAACTAGCTCAAGATACATTTTTTAAAAATATTTTATTGATTTTTTACAGAGATGAAGGAAGGATAGAGAGTTAGAAACATTGATGAGAGAGAGACATCGATCAGCTGCCTCTTGCACGCCCCCCACTGGGGATGTGCCCACACCCAAGGTACATGCCCTTGACCAGAATCGAACCTGGGACCTTTCAGTCCGCAGACCGACGCTCTATCCACTGAGCCAAACCGATTTTGGCTCAAGATACATTTTTAACCAAAGACAAAATATGTGGTAGCCTTCTCTGAATTACCAGAAAGATGAATAACTGCGATTTTCTCCTGAAGATGTGTGTTTAAATTAAGCCTTATTGTACTCATTTTAAAAAAAAGTGCTATATTTTAATCATTCTACCTTCCCTGCTTTGAATTTTTTTAAAAGATCATTATGAATCCTTACCACGAAATTCTTCCCATTGCTAAAGACTGCAAATATGCACTCTGAGAAAATGGGCAATTTGAGACTATCTCACATAGCCAGCTTGGGGACCTTGCACAAAGAGCATCGTAACTATGGAAACACTTGGCAATGGAGTTACAACATAAATCAAAGAACCTGTTTCATTATTCAAGTACCAAGCATTTGAGATCAATTTTTAGCAACTGTAAGCTACTAATAACTGTATTCTATTTAATTTGTCAAACATGATTTTCTCTCTCAATGAGATCTTTAGGAAATGCTTAAGTGTTTTCCGTAAGGAGAAGAAATTGATAAATTAAATCCACTTAAGTGGTGTGGAGTACCTGACTGTTGGTTTTGATCCATTTATGAAACGAACACTATGAAATCAGGATTATTTGGCACTTGGCTTATGCTTTGTAATATTATTTACTCCAAATATATGGATAGCCTATTTCCTCAACCAGGGTTAGAACTTCCTCAAATGCAGAAAACATATACCTCATCACCACTACCTAGCAGAGGGCCAGAGAGCCTATAATGTGCCCCACTTTCTTAACTAATTTAGCTTTTGTTTTCTAAACACAAGAGGCTTTGGAAGAAGATAAATCACAGCACATTAAGGTGAACAAGATTTTCTGGTGAGGAAATGGGAATCAGTGACAAGAGAGCCCCTACAGTGCTAAGTTCCAGAAGGTTATCCTTAAAAGGTAAACAACCTATACCCTTAGGAACACAGCATTTCATTAAATACTCATTCCCCGCACCCAAACCTCTTATTTTGGGAGGTAGAAGAGAGAAAACCCCAGACCAATTCTAACCCTTAATTTCTTCTGCCCACTGACAATTTTCATTTTTTCTTTAGAACTGGATGCTACTTGGGCCTTGACTCTTCTCTCTCCCTCTTTCCTCTTCGTCAAGAGAGGAAGGGATAAATACAAAGAGTGCCCACATATGAAATAATTTTAGGGTAAAGCTCAGGTCTGACACCCCATATGGAGACTCACTGTATTATGACCCAGGATAGAAGAGAAGCAGACCTTGAAATACTGAAGTCCTCCCTTATCATTGGTTTCAGTTACCCACAGTCAACTGTGGCCCGAAAATATTACATAGAAAATTCCAGAAATAAATAATTCATACGTTTTAAATCACATGAGTAATGAAATCTCATGCCATCCACCCAAGATGTGAATCATTCATTTGTCCAATATAATACAGTTCAATAGATGTTTTGAGAAAGACCACATTCACATAACTTTACAAGTCTTCTATTTTATTAGTTACTAGAGGCCCAGTGCACAAATTTGTGCATGGGTGGTGTCCCTAAGGGTAGCCTGCAGGGATTGGGCCAAAACCCTGCAGCTCCTACCTGCTGCTCCCACTCATCCCAGCCCCACTGTGCCTGCCACGGGCTCGCACCCAATCAGTCCCAATCGGGAGAGGCTCACGCTGCCACAGCAGCACTCATCAGCCATGAGAGCTGCATCTGGTGCCCTCCCAAGGGGAGTGGCCTGTAGGGTCAGGCTGAAACTGGTTCTCTAACATCCTCCAAGGGTTTCTGGATTGCAAGAGGGCACAGACCAGGCTGAGGGACCCCACCAGTGCATGATCGGGCCAGGAAGGGACCGCAAGAGGGCTCCAGGGCGCATCTGGCCCATCTTGTTCAGTCCCGATTGGCCGGATCCCAGCAGCAAGCTAACCTACTCGTCAAAGCATATGCTCCACTGATGGTCAGTGCACATCATAGCCACTGGTCAACTGTCTGCCCCCTGGTGGTCAGTGCACATCATAGCAACTGGTTGACCAGTTGACTGTCTGACCCCTGGTGGTCAGTGCCCATAACAGCGAGCAGATGAGCAGCCTTAGCATATCATTTAGCATGTTATGCTTTGGTTGTTCAGTTGTTCTGCCATTCTGTCTATTTGCATATTACCCTTTTATTATATAGGACTAGAAGACCAGTGAATGAAACCCCACTCAGCAGCGTGCAAGCCCTGCTCACCTGTGCCAGTCTTTGGTTGTTACAGTGTTAGGGCCATAGGCCTTTTATAATACTGATGGTTATTTATCTGTCACTGTGACTATAAATTATATTTTATCATATGTACGTTGGATAGGAAAAACATAGTATCCACAAGGTTCAGTACTATCCACAGTTTAAGGCATCTATTGGAGTCTTGGAACGTATCTCCCATAAATAAGGGGGTCACTATGTATTTTTAAATATTTTTATTGATTTCAGAGAAGAGATAGAAACATCAATGATGAGAGAATCATTGATCGACTGTCTCCCGCATTCCCCATACTGGGGATTGAACCCACAACCCAGGCATGTACCCCGACCAGGAATCGAACTCTGATCTCCAGATTCATAGGTTGATGCTCAACTACTGATCGCTGCCGTCTGGCCTGTAAGTATTTTTAAAAATTACTTCTAACTGATTTAGGTTTAATATTCCCAACTTAAGGGGAGCCCTGGCCATTTGGTTGGAGCATCGCCCTATGTACCAAAAGGTTGCAGGTTCAATTCCTGGTCAGGGCACATACCCAGGTTGCAGGTTTATTCCCCCGTCAGGGTGCATACTGGAAGGCAACTGATCAGTGTTTCTCTCTCATCAATGTTTCTCTCCTTCCTTTTTCGCTCCCTTTTCTCTCCTCCCTCCCCTTTTTAAAATCAACAAGCACATCCTAAGGTAAGGATTTTTTTTTTTTTTAGAGCAAGGAGAACTAAATATTTCATATTTTTCTCTCATATTTTTTGGTCCTCAATCTCTTTTGGGAATCTAGTCCCTTGACTGAAAAGGTCTCTTCCCTCTTGTATGTCTTTCTGATCCTTCAGATTCTACTTTCACTGTATCTTACAAGTGAGCCTCCATCCTTTCTGTTCTAGCTGAGAGGTCTTCATTAATTCTCATCCAGATTACTGTATTTACCTTCAAACTGGTCTTGCTTCCCAGTCTTCCTCTGTAACTCATTCTATTTTGTACTGCTAGATTAATGTTGCTAATATATAATTCTGATCATTCACAGAGTTACAAACTTTTTTTAAGCACACATTCTCTATTCCAGGAGCTGTTAGATTTTAAGGATTCAAAGAAAAAGACACAGGTTTGTTTGTTTTTTTACTTCATGCAGCTTACATTCTAATGATGTAATTCCTCTGTCCAAAATCCGTCAAGAGCTTCTTCCCTTTGCCAGTGGAATTAGGGATAATTTCCTCACTGCCCACTAGAGAATATGAGCTCAGTAACCATTTCTAAGTTAATCACGTAATGCACATCTGTTCCCTATCCCAGTGAAATGGGTTTTGCACACCTTGAAATTTTCTACATCATGCTTCTAGCTATTCTGACTTCTGTGCTTAGAATCCCCTCCTCTTTGTCTTAACTTTGAGAAATTCAATCTATGTTTCAAGAACTGTCCCAGTGAAATTTCCTTCATAAAGTCTTTTTTTTACTCCATTTCCTAATGTTCTCTCTCCCTATCCTGTTTTTCTGGAATTTTTATTTTGCCTTGTAGTATAATCATTATGTGTTTGTTCTGGCCATGTTTTGCACCCTTTTATTGTTAATTATTGTTGTTATTTACAATAATTAACATAGAAATGTGTATAAAGTAGGTAGGAGGTACAGAGCCTAGGGTTAATTTTTAAACTCTCTTCCATTCTTTCTTTCAGGCAAAATATCAAACAAATAAAATTGGTCTCATCAGGGATAAGCATGGTAGAGAGGTATAGAATAAAGGAAAACTGACTGGTAAGTTCTTGCCCTGAAAAGAATCATTTCATCTCAAATTTGAATATGAATAGGGATCAGGTGGAAAAGGGTAAAGGTGATTAAATCTATTCACGCACAGAAGAGAAGCAACAACACCTCGCTGATAAACCAATGCAATCATGCTAAGGTCTTAATAGAGCAGCAAAATAATCCAGCCCCATTTGGGGGGAAAAAAATCACAAAAATCTTCAACATATAAGATAGCAGTTGTATTTTGAAGTGAGTGGGTCATTTCACAAGGATCCTCCTTTCTCAAAAACTACATGTTCACATTCCATTCCACATCTCCAGAGGCATATGGACCCTGGCAGCCCTGTGTTTACCATGAGCCCAGGGATATGCACTGGCTCAAATCCAGCCAATCAGTTTTCCTCTCCTGGGAGTTTGTAATTGGAACCATGAGAGCAATTAAAGCAGTGTCTTCATTATGTTGGCACTATAACATGTAAACTTGGGTACTTTGGGGTAGTCGTTTCTCTACCAAGTGGACAATAAAACAGAGAAACCTGGTCTGTATATAGATAAGAAGGAAAGCAAATGTACAAACAAAAGAGAGGGAGTTCCAGGAGCTCCTCTCCCTTAAGTCTATGCTGGCTTCCTATCTGTTCCCTAGTTCCAGTATCTCTCCATGGCCCAGCTGTTCTCTTGTTTTTGGGTCTGCCACCCGCTACATCCTTTGAATAAATGCCTCTTTCTGCTAAGGTTAGTTCAAGTTTCTTTGAGACACCTATATCTGGCTAGTCCTAAGACATAAACATTGCATGAGCCACAACATCCCACTTATCAGGGTGTTGGAAATCCTCCAGTGTTTTATCAAGCTCCTACCATGCACAAGTTTTCTGCCTTCAGTGTACGAAAATCTAAGAGTTGTATTCTCCACTTTATTTCACATTTTCTTTGACGACAGCACAAGTTATTTAGGCTACACAAATTTGTTTTGTGTCTATAATGTATGTTGAGAACCTATGATTCCTGTTCCATTTTATAGCTAATATTCCCTCTGAGTTGCTGATATATTTACATCAAATATTCTGAAAGATATTTTGGAAGATAAAGGGGCAAGGAGTTCAGAGGAGCCATCTTTCCTCTCAATGAGACCAAGTTCATCTAACAAATTTCAACTGGGCTGATAAAAAATTCTAGGAAAATTCATTGAAGGACACACTGAAATGGCCTCTTTAGAAAGCTGCAATGGGATTATTATATCCACAGATTTAACATTACCATGATCCAATGGTAAACAGTGTATCCCTCATTGGACTCCTACAGAGCCAGCCAACACAGTCCCATCCAACAAAATATATATACAACCTAGCAGCAGAGTGTGTCCCAAAATTACCCAATTGTAAGACTCACCTGGAACACTTGTGAGGATACAGATTCCAGGAGCCACCTCAGACCTATTGAATAGGAA